>JAYEVI010000150.1:0-127741 GCA_036346575.1 Dendrocalamus sinicus
GTTCGGGACAGCCTGACAGGCAGTTACTAAAAGGTCATAACTTTCACAAACGGAGTCCGATTCAGGTGTTCTTGTACTCATTGGAAAGATAATTTCAAGGGCTACGCAATGTATCTGTTCCCACCTTCAAATTCATCACGGATAAAAGTTATGACCAAAATAATATGACGGGTGGAAAATATAGTTTCCTTTTTGAGAGTTCGTATCTAAAAGCATATAGGGTTGAGTTGTACTTGGTTTGGGGACCATATGTACGTCCCAAGAGGCTATAAGCCTTGTATTGGCAGCCTTTAGGGCTCAGACCACGCTTGAGAAAAATCAATCTACTAAAGTTTTCGAGTTTAGCATTGCTGCGAAATTCCTTATAGAATTAGGAGTATCTTCTTCAATCAAGATCGTTCAGCCTGTCCGCTGGGAATTGGGTGCACGATAGATCTTCGCTAGTGGTCGGGTGAAATCAACACGAGTGTGTTTGGCAGATTAAAGAGTGTTCGTCCCTTGCACTCGGCATTGGAGGATCATTACGATTCATCAAGACTCCCGTGAGTATCCATCCAACGTCGAGAAGATCGGGCGACCCCGTATCATATAAAGATTTGAAACCGATTCGGACTCGGATTGGGACAGCTGGCAAGACCGATACTAAAATGTCCATAACTTTCACAAACGGAGTCCGATTTGAGCGTTCTTGGACTCGTTCGAAAGCTATTTCGAAGCCACACAAAATGGACAAGGTGCCAGCCACGAAATCCTCATAGTCAAATCGCAAATTAAGAGTAACTCTAGTGTTGATGAATATTATAAAGAGATGGAGATATTGATGATCCGTACAGGGACAGAGGAGCATGATGAGGCTACTATGGCACGTTTCTTTAATGGGTTGAATGGGGATGTGAAAGATAGGTGGAGATGGTCCATTACTACAACATTCAAGACTTGGTGCATCAAGCTGAACGGCTGAACAACAATTGAAGCGCAAACAAGCCAAGGGTGGACATGCTAACACTCAAACAAAGTCATGGAGGCGTTCATTACAGCAAGACGATGATGTGGGTTCACACTCCAAAGTGGCGGCATCAAGCCGTTCAACTGGTGCTCTTTCAAAGGAGGCAAGCAACAGAGGTAAAGAAGCAACTAAAACTGACTCTAGTTTGCCTTCTAATGCTTGTGCTAGAGAAATTGAGTGTTTCAAGTGCAAGGGAAGGGGTCATACGATGCGTGATTGCCCAAATCAACGAAGAGTGCTTTTCACTAATGATGGCTATATTTCAACAAGTTCTAGTAGTGATTCTGAAAGCGAAAAATCTGACGATTCCAATGAGGATGTCGTCTATTGTGATCCAGAATTGAATGGTGTTAATCTTTTGGTCCGAAAGGTGCAAGTAAAGAACTGAAACCAAAGGACAGCGGTGGAGTGTTTTCCAAGCGAAGTGCAAGATCAAAGATAAAGCATGCAAGTTGATCATTGATGGTGGAAGTCAACCAATGTGATTAGCAAAGATTTGGTGTATGCTTTAGGGTTGTCCACGTGAGGCATCCTCAACCACATCATGTGGAGTGGCTACACAACTCCGGAAGACTAAAGATAACTCACAAGGTACGTGTTCCGTTTGTTGTTGGTGACTATGTGTTGAAAAGGTGGCTTGCGACGTAGTTCCAATGGATGCATGTGGGCCGGTCCAACACACACACTTCTGAACATGGGGGAAAGAAGCATGTGTTGAAACCAAAATTGGAGAGTGCTATTCATGTTGATGAAGAAATTACAGCCAAGAAGAAGCAAGCTCTCAAGATTACCCCAAAGGAGGGGAGGATGATGTGGCACCTAGTAGCACTACAATTTTGGTTTGTGCTTGCAGTTCTGTGCATAATGTTCAAGAAGCTTTGAATACCAATTCTGAGGTTTCTAATGTGCACAAGAGACATATTTGGAAAGCTAATGAAGTCTATTTTCGAACGAATCAAACGGCACTTGATTTGGAGCTTACTACACAAATTTATGGCAATTTCATTGGATGCTGCACATGCTGTCCGGAGAGACGCGCGAGACTTGCCAAACAAAAATAGTTCGAGTATTGCAATGCAAGTAAGGAAAAAATCCGACCACACCATGGCCTTCTAAAGGTTGAGAATGACTCCTTTTCAGGTTCCAAACGGATTTGGAAACCCCTTGAACAAGAAAACAAAACATATAAAAATTTAAAACCAATTCGGACTCGTATTGGGACAGCTGGTAAGACCGATACTAAAACGTCCATAACTTTCACAAACGGAGTCCGATTTGGGTGTTCTTGGACTCGTTCGAAAGCTATTTCGAAGCCCCACACAATGGACAAGGTGCCAGCATCGAAATCCTCATAGTCAGATCGCAAATGAAGAGAGAATTCAGAGGTTACAGTTTAGGTATTTCCTTTTTAGTTCGTATTGGAGTTTGTTTCGGCCTTAGGCCAAGTTGTGCGTGAGTTTTAGTCAAGGCCGTGCATTGTGCACCAATATAAGGCCAGGGCCTTAGCCCCATTGTAACTCAGGTTATGATTTGAGAATTTGAAACCAGAAAATCACCATGGTTTGGGGGCCATTGTTGGCGTGTTCTTGAGATTTGCATCGAGGGATTGCTCTTGGTGTGTTGAATCCAATTGTGGTGTTAGATTCTACTCGCTGAAACTTCGGTTTCTCTACCCTTCGTTCGCGTGCTACGGTGATGAGGACATCCCTTTCATGGATACAACTCAGCCACAGCAAGTGTTACAAGGACCACTCACTCGAGCTCGTGCTCGTCAACTTAATTACCAGGTGAATTCATTCCTAGGTTCATATATTACTGAGAATAGACCGCTACCTAATGCAAGTGATTTAATTGTGCTTAGGAACCTGGGAAAGGATAAGGAGAGGGACGTGGAGTCATGGACATGCCTGGATGGAATAATGAAGTTCACCACGTCACTTTGGGGCCAAGCCAAACAAGAATTCGAGTTGGGCACGTTCTGGATTCAGATTCGGACTGCTGCAATGGTACCAAGTTCAAACGGGCATAACTTCCTCATACGGACTCCGATTGGGACGTTCTTGTACTTCAAGGAAAGCTTAGGAAGTCTATTTTCCAACGGATCTGACCTCATCTTCAAATTCTATCTGAGCCGGCCGCAATCATCAAAAGACTCCATGTTGGTTTTGAGTCCGAGTCAAAGGGTGTTGCGCCACCACCACTTGGGCCCATGGGCCTTGTAACCCTAGGGCGTGCCCTTGGACGCCCCTGGTCGTTCTCCTATAAAGGAGCCGCCTCCGTTGCTAAGACTTGGATTTCGTTGAGTTTAGGTTTAGCCATTATGCAAACTTTGTTCTTCAGTTGTGTCGGACGACCACCTGTCAAGACAACCGAGATCCCATCTTTGTTATTCGCAATACAATTTATGCTTCATTCATATTTGCAATATCAGATTGCCTTCGTCTTATTCTTGCTAGTTCTTCGATTGCTCGCAGGGATTGAACGTCGTGTTCAGGTTGATCGCGCCTCCAGCGTGGTCAATAACACTTCGGAGTTGGTTCAGCGATTGCTAAGGAGCAAGCGTCGTCGTACGGTTGTAGTCGGATCGTGAGAGTTGCCTCCACCAAAATCGATAGTTATCAATCTCATCGAAAGATCAGGCACCTCGTCTCCATCATACGGTGTGTGTGGGAGAAGGCTTATCTTGGAGATTTTAGATCCGCGTAAGCCTCCAGGCACATACGCGGCAACTTCGACCCCAAAACGTCATTTAGGCCCGAAAACGTGCCCGCAAACCGAGGAAAAATCAAGTTTCTCAGAATTTGCTCAAAATTGACAGGAACCTTCTACAAGTGATTCTAAGGTTCCCCGTGCAGACGGCATCCTTTTTCGAGCTCTTGAACTCCGTGTGCAACGTCATCTAGTTTCTTTCTGCGCGGTGTACTCGTTTGTGTTCTAGGCTCGCGTCTCTAGTACGGTCTCGCCTAGGGCCAGCACCAACCGGCGTTGAACGATTTTTCAGCTTGCATTTTCTGAATTGATTATTGCTACTCCTTGCTACCAAACTTGAGCCTTCCAGCTACACCTTTTCTACACGTGCACAGGCTGAGCTTCACCGCAATCGCTCCATCATCGCAGATATATTGTCATCGCTGGTTGCCGATCGCCCTGTGTGCTTGGTAAGAATTGGTAAGAATTCAATAGAAGGTTTGAGTGCGAGCACCCTACCCTAGTACTTGTTAGGACATATTCTTGTGTTTTTGCTAACAATGGCAGGTTCGGAGAGTTTTCAGATCAGAACTCATCTCATAGTCCTCGTACGAAGGGAATCATACAACATTTCACACGCGAAATGAATCGTCGTGCGGAGGGTCTTGAGGAGGATGTCGAGTCACAAATGAGCGACTTGCTCAACTCGAGGGCGCCAGATTGAGACAAACGCAACGCTTGCTGCGATGGAGAAAGCACAAGGTATCACTAACAATTCTTTGGCAGATATTATGGCGCGCCTTGAGGAGATTGCCCAAGCTTCGGTTGTTGTTCTTCCCCTGCTGTGACGGTAGAGGACAAGATGAAGTTGACAATGTGCATTTTAACCGACAAGGTATGCGAAGAGATCCCCCACGACGTTAGGTACATGACCACGATGATGCTTTTGCTAAGGTTAAATTCACTATGCCCTCTTTTAATGGTAAATATGATCCTGATGGTTATCTTGATTGGGAACTAGTTGTTGATCAAAAAATTACTTGCCATGATTTTCCTGAAAATAGACGAGTTAGGGCTGCTACTAGTGAATTTACTGATTTTGCTTCTATTTGGTGGAAAGAACATTGCCGTCAACATCCCAATAACATACCAAACACTTGGGAGGCTTTAAAATTGCTTATGCGCCATCGATTTGTTCCCTCATATTATGCTCGTGATTTGTTAAATAAACTGCAACGTTTACAACAAGGTGCAAAGTCTGTGGAAGAATACTATCAGGAATTACAAATTGGTATGTTGCGCTGTGGGTTAGTTGAGAATGAGGAGGCATCCATGGCTAGGTTTTGGGAGGGTTGAATCGTGAAATTCAGGACATTCTTGATTACAAAGATTACAACTCCATGATTAGATTGTTTCATCTTGCTTGCAAAGCTGAACGAGAATTGCAGGGACGCCAAACGAGAACGCGATCTAACTTTTCTGCAGGTCGCACAAATTCATGGACGCGTACACCTTCTTCCTCATCCACCGTGGTGCCCCACCATTACCGTCCAACAACAAGCAGCGCTCTACTACGTCAAATTCAGCGCCACGAGTTTCCGAAGCACCCAAATCAGCACCACAACTTTCTGCAAAAACTTCCTCTTCGGTTGTTTCGACAAGACGAACGAGGGACGTTCAATGCCATCATTGCAAAGGCTTTGGACACATGATGCGGGACTGTCCAAGCAAGCGTGTATTGATTATACGCGATGATGGTGGGTATTCTTCTCGCTAGTGATTTTGATGATGAAACATATGCTATGCTTGCAAATGACCCTGCAGGACATGATGATGAATCCGACCATGAGGACTGAGGAGGAACATGTTGGCACCGAAAATGCCGACAAGTATTTGAGCATTATAGTGCAACGCGTACTAAGTGCTCAAGTGTCTTGTGCTGAGCAAAATCAGCGCCATAATTTGTTCCAAATCAAGGGCGTTTTCAAGGAACGCACGATTCGCATAATTATTTGATGGTGGGAGTTGCAACAATTTGGCCAGTATAGATATGGTGGAGAAGCTTGCTTTGACGACCAAAACCCATCCCCACGCATACCATATTCAATGGTTCAACAACAGTGGTAAGTTGAAGGTAACCCATATGGTGAGAGTACATTTTTCTATGGGCTCATACCATGTTTATGTTGATTGCGACGTTGTTCCTATGCAAGCATGTTCAATGTTATTAGGAAGACCTTGGCAATATGATACTGATTGTGTACATCATGATAAGAATAATCAATACTCTCTCATGTTCAAGGAAAGAAAATTGTGTTACATCCTATGACTCCTGAACAAATTGGTAAAGATGACCTTGCTAGAGCTAGAAAAGAGAAAAGTCAGGAGAATACTGAGAGCGAAAATCAGATTGTAGCAAAAGAGCTTGAGCAACATAAAAAGAAAGAACCTAAATCTGTTCATGACAATAATAAAGAAATTAAATTGAAAGGTGCTTGTTTCCTTGCTACTAAATCTGATATGACTGAACTTGATGCTAGTAATTCTGTTTGCTATGCATTGATTTGCAAAGAAGCTTTGTTTTCATTTGAGGATATACCTTCTTCTTTGCCACCTACGGTCACTAACATTTTGCAGGAGTACAAAGATGTCTTTCCAAAAGACATACCACCGGGGCTGCCACCGCTTCGTGGGATTGAGCATCAAATTGATTTAATCCCCGGTGCATCATTGCCCAACCAGCACCATACAGGACCAATCTAGAAGAAACTAAAGAAATTCAGCGCCAAGTCCAAGAGTTGCTTGATAAAGGGTATGTGCGCGAATCTCTTAGCCCTTGTGCTGTTCCGGTCATTTTAGTACCAAAGAATGATGGATCATGGCGCAAGTGTGTGGATTGTAGAGCAATCAATAATATCACCATTAGGTATCGTCATCCTATTCCTAGGTTAGATGATATGCTTGATGAATTGAGTGGCTCTGTTGTCTTTTCCAAGGTTGATTTGCGTAGTGGCTATCATCAAATCCGCATGAAATTAGGCGATGAATGGAAACGGCATTTTAAACTAAGTTCGAGTTATATGAGTGGTTAGTAATGCCTTTTGGTTTAACTAATGCACCTAGTACCTTCATGAGACTAATGAACGAGGTTTTGTGTGCTTTCATTGGTAGATTTGTGGTGGTTTATTTTGATGATATACTGATATATAGTAAATCATTAGAGGAACATCTTAACCATTTGCGTGCTGTTTTTAATGCTCTACGTGGTGCACGCCTATTTGGTAACCTTGAGAAGTGCACCTTTTGCACCGATCGAGTGTCGTTTCTTGGCTATGTTGTCACTCCACAGGGAATTGAAGTTGATCAAGCCAAGGTTGAAGCAATACAGAGTTGGCCGACTCCTAACACGGTCACACGGGTGCGGAGCTTTTTAGGACTTGCTGGGTTCTACCGCCGGTTTGTGAAGGATTTCAGCACCATCGCCGCACCATTGAATGAGCTTACCAAGAAGGGCGTGACATTTGTTTGGGGCGCCGCACAGGAGAACGCCTTCACCACACTGAAAGATAAGTTAACACATGCACCTTTACTCCAACTCCCTGATTTCAATAAGACTTTTGAACTAGAATGTGATGCAAGCGGAATTGGTTTAGGTGGTGTGTTGTTACAAGAAGGCAAACCTATAGCATATTTTAGTGAGAAATTGAGTGGGCCTAGTTTGAACTATTCTACTTATGATAAGGAGTTATATGCCCTTTTTCGAACCTTAGAAACTTGGCAACATTATTTATGGCCCAAAGAATTTGTTATACATTCTGATCATGAATCTTTAAAGCACATTCGAAGTCAAGGTAATCTGAACCGTAGACATGCAAAGTGGGTTGAATGTATTGAGTCTTTTCCCTGTCATAAAACACAAGAAGGGAAAGGAGAATGTTATTGCTGATGCTTTGACTAGGAGATATGCCATGCTATCACAACTTGACTTCAAAATTTTTGGATTAGAGACTATTAAAGAGCAATATGTGCACAATGCTGATTTTGCGGAAATCCTGTTGAATTGTAAAGAAGGGAAAATGTGGAATAAGTTTGTCATTAATGATGAGTTTATGTTTAGAGCCAACAAGTTGTGCATTCCTGCTGGTTCCGTTCGTCCGTTGTTGTTACAGGAAGCACATGGAGGCGGGTTGATGGGACATTTTGGCGTGAAGAAAACGGAGGACATACTTGCTGATCATTTCTTTTGGCCAAAAATGAGACGGGACGTCGAGCGCTACGTTGCTCGCTGCACTACATGTCAAAGAGCTAAGTCACGACTTAATCCTCATGGCTTATATATGCCTTTACCCGTTCCTAGCGTTCCGTGGCAAGATATTTCGATGGACTTTGTTTTAGGATTGCCTAGGACCAAGAAGGGGAGGGATAGTATATTTGTGGTTGTTGATAGATTTTCTAAGATGGCCCATTTTATACCATGTCATAAGAGCGATGATGCTACCCATATTGCTGATTTATTCTTTCGTGAAGTTATTCGCTTGCATGGTGTGCCCAATACTATAGTTTCAGATCGTGATACTAAATTCCTTAGCCATTTTTGGAGAATTCTATGGGCTAAATTGGGGACTAAGTTGTTATTTTCTACTACTTGTCATCCCCAAACTGATAGACAAACTGAGGTTGTGAATAGAATTTTATCTACCATGCTTAGGGCTGTGTTGAAAAAGAATTTAAAAATGTGGGAAGAATGCTTGCCTCATGTTGAGTTTGCTTACAATCGTTCATTGCATTCTACTACAAAGATGTGCCCTTTTGAAGTTGTTTATGGTTTTGTGCCTCGTGCTCCTATTGATTTAATGCTTCTTTCATCTTCGGAGAAATTGAACCCTGATGCTAAACAGCGTGCTGAATTGATTTTAAAAATGCATGAGACAACTAAGGAGAATATAGAACGCATGAATGCTAAATATAAACTTGCTGGTAGTCAAGGGAGGAAACGTTTAACTTTTGAACCTGGGGATCTTGTTTGGTTGCATTTAAGAAAAGATAGGTTCCCTGAATTGAGAAAATCAAAATTGATGCCAAGAGGTGATGGTCCTTTCAAGGTGTTAGAAAAGATTAATGATAATGCATACAAGCTTCAACTGCCTGCAGATTTTGCTGTGAGTCCCACTTTTAACATTGCAGATTTAAAGCCCTACTTGGGAGAAGAGGACGAGTTTGAGTCGAGGACGACTCAAATGGAAGAAAGGGAGGATGATGAGGACATCCCTTGCATGGATACAACTCAGCCACAGCAAGTGTTACAAGGACCACTCACTCGAGCTCGTGCTCGTCAACTTAATTACCTGGTGAATTCATTCCTAGGTTCATATATTACTGATAATAGACCGCTACCTAATGCAAGTGATTTAATTGTGCTTAGGAACCTGGGAAAGGATGAAGGAGAGGGACGTGGAGTCATGGACATGCCTGGATGGAATAATGGAGTTCACCACGTCACTTGGGGCCAAGCCAAACAAGAATTCGAGTTGGACACGTTCTGGAATCAGATTTGGACTGCTGCGATGGTACCAAGTTCAAACGGACATAACTTCCTCATACGGACTCTGATTGGGACGTTCTTGTACTTCATGGAAAGCTTAGGAAGTCTATTGTCCAACGGATTCAACCTCATCTTCAAATTCCATCCGATCTGGCCGCAATCATTAAAAGACTCCACGTTAGTTTCTGAGTCCGAGTCAACAAGGGTGCTGCGCCACCACCACTTGGGCCCATGATGTGACCACGCCACAAACACACACGACAATAGCGCCCAATATCAAGATTGAACTAAAGGTGAATTCGTTTCTTCAGCTTAAACATATTTTAAATCAAAATATGATGCTACATAATGATGAAAATATATTTTTTGACAGCACCACGTTATTTTTATATCAATTCAAGCAAGAGTTCAAGTTGGACACGTTTTGGAATCCAATTCGGCCTCCAGATCAATTCGGATTCAGCCAGACAAGCCCAACTTCAAATGTGCATAACTTTCACATACGAAGTCCGTTTAAGGTCCATAAGTACTTGTTGGAAAGCTTTGCTTATCCTCTTTCCAATGGATCTGGTGTCACATCTAAATTACTTCTGTGCGCACCACAATCATCAAAAGAGTTCGTATTGGACACGTACTGGAATCGGATTCGAACTGCTGCAATGGTGCAAGTTTAAACGGGCATAACTTCTTCATACGGACTCCGTTTGGGACGTTATTGTACTTCATGGAAAGCTTATCAAGTCTACTTTCCAATGGATCCAACCTCATCTTGAAATTCCATCCGAGCCGGCCAGAATCATCAAAACAATCCACATAGGTTTCTAGTCTGAGTCAAAAGGGTGCTGCGCCACCTCCACTTGGGCCCATGGGCCTTGTGACCCTAGGGTGTACCCTTTGGGACGCCTCCCCTGGTTGTTTTCACTATATAGGAGCCGCCGCCTCCCTTTCTAGGACTTAGGTTTTGTTTAGATCAGTTTAGCCCCATGTGCAAATTCCACGTTGTCTCTTGTGTCGGCTAGACCAACAGATTCGTGTTACAGAACCTCAACTATCCTTGTGCGACTTTTATATCTAGCAAGTTTCAGGTTGCTCACTATCCTTGTTCTTGTGTGTTCTTCGGTTGCATGCAGGAATAGACCTTCGTGGTCAGGTCAACCGCATTCTTGGCACGGTTGATAACAACTTGGAGTGTGGTTCAGCGATTGCTAAGGCGCAAGCGACGTCGAACGGTTGTAGTTGGGTCGCAACAGTCACCTCTGCCAAAATCGAAGTTATCATCCTATCGGAAGATCGAGACCCCATCGCCTCTTCAGTTGGTATCAGAGCTTCAGTTGACCGGTAGGAATTTCTTGTATCCCCAGTTAGTAGATTGATTTTTGTTTCCTATAGTCCAGAAAAATTGCCCCACAAAAAAGAGTTAATTCCCGCTGTCCAAACCCCGTTGTGCCTTTCAATCTGTTAGTTTTGGTTTGCTAAATTGAATTTGTGTTCGTCTTAGCATTGTCTAGTTGCTGGTCATATCTTTGTTCCATTGAAAATCCAGAAAAAAAATTCCCCACCCCCCAAACCCTAATTCCAATTCGGCTGATTTTTCCCTTCTCTGCAGCCGCCACCAAAAATGCCATATCTTTTGATTCCGAAATTATTTTTGAGTGAAACCACCGCCATTAGATTCAAAACTTCCTTGTCCATCTATCTGTAAAGTTTCACGTCATTCCAGCAAGTCAGTTAAGATATATCTGCGGTGAAAGTTGACCTAAAATTCCAGATTGAATCTGCAACAGCCGGCAGTTGTGAATTTTGTGTGAATTTTTTGGTCGGTTTCCAGAACTTGGCCCCAAAACAAAAGTTGTAGAAAAAGCCGTCCGAAAACGGAGAAAAAATAATCATTGAAAAAAAGGCAACTGACAAAAATTTACGGCCAAAATACCGACGTGCTATCCAGTGGACAGAAATCTTCAGTTTTCAAGTTTGCAGATTGCAGATTGCATTCGATTGAATTATCTTGTGTTTACCACTCTCATACATTGCCATACATATATTTTAGCCTTCTTCCATCCTTGGTTGATCAGCAACATAGGCTAAGTGCTAGATACGAACTATAATTCAATTCTGTGCAATTTCTGAAATTAATTGATTGTTTTCCTTTGCTACAAAATACATAGCCTATCCAAGCTTCACTTTTCTACTAACCGAACAGGCCTCGCTGTACCTTGCAATCGCTTTACTCATCACTTGAGTTAGATTTATCACGAACCAGCCACCGGTTGCACCACCTGTTTGCTTTGGTAAGAACTCGTAAGAATTTGGTATGAGCTTGAGAGATGTGTGACTTGATATGAGCATCCATATCCTAGTAGTTGATAGGAACATTTACTTGTGATTTGTTTCCTTGTTTTCTACTAACAATGACAGGCTTGAGAAAATTGGTAGATTATGATGTCATCGCGGGCAGATTTGAACTCGAAGGGAAACAATTACCGGTATATATCTTGCCACTCGCCGCTGAGAGTACGTCGTCGGACTACTTCTTGTGGGTTACTATGATGGATAGCTACTTTGAAAGACAAGATCTTGATCCGTATGAGAAGATGAGCATGGCAAGGATGGCGCTGATTGGTGATGTTCAACATTGGTGGTCGAATCTTGAGTTCCACTACATCTACACATGGGAGGAGATGAAGAAGAAATTGCAACTTGGAGTGTGGTTCAACGATTGCTAAGGTGCAAGCGACGTCGAACGGTTGTAGTCGGGTCGCAAGAGTCACCTCCGACAAAATCGAAGTTATCATCCTATCGGAAGATCGGGACCCCATCGCCTTATCGGCCCATGGGCCTTGTAACCCTCGAGCGTGCCCTTGGACGCCCCCCTGGTCGTTCTCCCTATAAAGGAGTCGCCGCCTCCGTTGCTAAGACTTGGATTTCGTTGAGTTTAGGTTTAGCCATTGTGCAAACTTTGTTCTTCAGTTGTGTCGGACGACCACCTGTCAAGACAGCTTCGAGATCCCATCTTTATTATTCGCAACACAATTTATGCTTCATTCATATTTGCAATATCAGATTGCCTTCGTCTTATTCTTGCTAGATCTTCGATTGCTCGCAGGGATTGAACTTCGTGTTCAGGTTGATCGCGCCTCCATCGTGGTCAGTAACACTTCGGAGTTGGTTTAGCGATTGCTAAGGTGCAAGCGTCGTCGTACGGTTGTAGTCGGATCGTGAGAGTCGCCTCCACCAAAATCGATAGTTATCAATCTCATCGAAAGATCGGGCACCTCGTCTCCATCATACGGTGTGCGTGGGAGAAGGCTTATCTTGGAGAGGGCATCCAATAAGGCGTATCGCGAGAGATCAGGGCCAAAGCAACGGGGTTCAGCTAGCTCGCTAGGTGGATCCGTATCATCTCGGTATCAGAGCGTGGTTGATCACGGTACGAGGTTGCCGAATTTTTCTTGATGGCGGGTTCTATGAAGATTGAAGATGGCAAGGCGCGACATAATCATGCCGAGCCAATCGGGGAGGTGCCCCAATATGCGGCGTCTTTGCTGCCCGAGGTGCGACACGGGCTTGGAGCGACACGTGACTACTTCTTAAGTTGTCACCGGAAGCTTGAAGGCAAGGCTGATGATTTGGGGGTGCGAATTGATGCTTTAACGGAGGCGCTACGCAACCAGCCACCACAATTTCAGCATGCTGAACGGGGACCACAATATCCCGAACGGCGTGCACCATATGAAGACGACGAACACGAAGAGGTCTTTGATGGTGCAGCGGGCCTTGCTCCACAACCGTGCCACGCTCGGGACTACCGCGGTGCTGATCGTGGTAGGGACATGCGTGGTAGACGTGCTGCCCATCCATGGTAAAGGTATGCATGATGGTGTTGGGTTTGCTCAGCGTGTTGCCATGGATGATGGAATTGGGCGGATAAAAATTTCTAACCCATCATTTAATGGTAAAGCTGAACCGGAGGGGTACTTGGATTGGGAGATGCGTGTCGAACAAATTTTTGACAGCCATCACTATACTTGGATAATATGATTCGGTTGGCGACAATTGAGTTCACCGGATATGCTCTTGTTTGGTGGAACCAATTGTGTCGCGTAGGAGCTCGTCCGGATACTTGGGTACAATTGAAGAATGTTTTGAGGCGGCGTTTTGTCCCGGCACACTACACGAGGACCTTGTACAACCGGCTACAACAACTACGTCAAGGTAACTCTAGTGTTGATGAATATTATAAAGAGATGGAGATGTTGACGATCCGTACAGGACAGAGGAGCATGATGAGGCTACTATGGCACGTTTCTTTAACGGGTTGAATGAGGATGTGCAAGATAGGGTGGAGATGGTCCATTACTACAACATTCAAGACTTGGTGCGCAAGCTGAACGTGCTGAACAACAATTGAAGCGCAAACAAGCCAAGGGTGGACATGCTAACACTCAAACAAAGTCATGGAGGCGTTCATTACAGCAAGGCGATGATTTGGGTTCACACTCCAAAGTGGCGGCATCAAGCCGCTCAAATGGTGCTCTTTCAAAGGCGGCAAGCAACAGAGGTAAAGAAGCAACTAAAACGGATTCTAGTTTGCCTTCTAATGCTTGTGCTAGAGAAATTGAGTGTTTCAAGTGCAAGGGAAGGGGTGATACGATGCGTGATTGCCCAAATCAACGAAGAGTGCTTTTCCACTAAAGATGGCTATATTTCAACAAGTTCTAGTAGTGATTCTGAAAGCGAAAAATCTGACGATTCCAATGAGGATGTTGTCTATTGTGATCCAGAATTGAATGGTGTTAATCCTTTGGTCCGAAAGGTGCAAAGTAAAGAAACTGAAACCAAAGGACAGCGGTGGAGTGTTTTCCAAGCGGAGTGCAAGATCAAAGATAAAGCATGCAAGTTGATCATTGATGGTGGAAGGCATACCAATGTGATTAGCAAAGATTTGGTGCATGCTTTAGGGTTGTCCACATGGAGGCATCCTCAACCACATCATGTGGAGTGGCCACACAACTCCGGAAGACAAGAGATAACTCACAAGGTACGTGTTCCGTTTGTTGTTGGTGACTATGTTGACAAGGTGGATTGCGACGTAGTTCCAATGGATGCATGTGGGTTATTGTTGGGAAGACCATGGCAATATGATCGCAATGCTACGCATGAGGGCTGGTCCAACACATACACTTTTGTACATGGGGGAAAGATGCATGTGTTGAAACCAAAATTGAGAGTGCTATTCATGTTGATGAAGAAATTACAGCCAAGAAGAAGCAAGCTCCCAAGAATACCCCAAAGCCGAGGCAGCTTTGCTTCAAGGAGGGGAGGATGATGTGGCACCAAGTAGCACTACAACTTTGGTCAGTGCTTGCAGTTCTGTGCATAATGTTTGAGAAGCTTCGAATACCAATTCTGAGGATTCTAATGTGCACAAGAGACATATTTGGAAAGGCAATGAAGTCTATTTTCCAACGAATCAAACGGCGCTTGATTTGGAGCTTCCTACACAAAGTTATGGCAATTTCATTGGATGCTGCACGAGCTGTCCGGAGAGACGCGCGAGACTTGCCAAACATAAATAGTTCGAGTATTGCAATGCAAGTTAGGATAAAATCCGACCACACCATGGCCTTCTAAAGGTTGAGAAGGACTCCTTTTTCAGGTTCCAAACGGATTTGGAAGCCCCTTGAACAAGAAAACAAAACATATAAAGATTTGAAACCGATTCGGACTCGGATTGGGAAAGCTGGCAAGACTGATACTAAAACGTCCATAACTTTCACAAATGGAGTCCGATTTGGGCGTTCTTGGACTCGTTGGAAAGCTATCTCGAAGCCCCACACAATGGACAAGGTGCCAGCCATGAAATCCTTATAGTCAGATCGCAAATTAAGAGAGAATTCAGAGGTAACAGTTTAGGTATTTCCTTTTTACTTCGTATTGGAGCTTGTTTCGGCCTTAGCCCAAGTTGTGTGTGAGTTTTAGTCAAGGCCGTGCATTGTGCACCAATATAAGGCCAGGGCCTTAGCCCCATTGTAACTCAGGTTATGATTTGAGAATTTGAAACCAGAAAATCATCATGGTTTGGTGGCCATTGTTGGTGTGTTCTTGAGATTTCCATCGAGGAATTGCTCTTGGTGTGTTGAATCCAATTGTGGTGTTGGATTCTACTCGCTGAAACTTCAATTTCTCTACCCTTCGCTCACGTGCTACGGTGTGCGTGGGAGAAGGCTTATCTTGGAGAGGGCATCCAATAAGGCGTATCGTGAGAGATCAGGGCCAAAGCAGCGGGTTCAGCTAGCTCGCTAGGTGGATCCGTATCATCTCGGTATCAGGCGTGGTTGATCACGCACGAGGTTGCCGAATTTTTCTTGATGGCGGGTTCTATGAAGATTGAAGATGGCAAGGCGCGACATAATCATGCCGAGCCAATCAGGGAGGTGCCCCAATATGCGGCGTCTTTGCTGCCCGAGGTGCGACACGGGCTTGAAGCGACACGTGACTACTTCTTAAGTTGTCACCGGAAGCTTGAAGGCAAGGCTGATGATTTGGGGGCGCGAATTGATGCTTTGACGGAGGCGCTACGCAACCAGCCACCACAATTTCAGCATGCTGAACGGGGACCTCATTATCCCGAACGGCGTGCACCATATGAAGACGACGAACACGAAGAGGTCTTTGATGGTGCAGCGGGCCTTGCTCCACAACCGTGCCATGCTCGGGACTACCGCGGTGCTGATCGTGGTAGGGACATGCGTGGTAGAGGTGCTGCCCATCCATGGTAGAGGTATGCATGATGGTGTTGGGTTTGCTCAGCGTGTTGCCGTGGATGATGGAATTGGGCGGATAAAAATTTCTATCCCATCATTTAATGGTAAAGCTGAACCGGAGGAGTACTTGGATTGGGAGATGCGTGTCGAACAAATTTTTGACAGCCATCACTATACTTGGATAAGATGATTCGGTTGGCGACAATTGAGTTCACCGGATATGCTCTTGTTTGGTGGAACCAATTGTGTCACGTAGGAGCTTGTCCGGATACTTGGGTACAATTGAAGAATATTTGGAGGCGGCGTTTTGTCCCGGCACACTACACGAGGACCTTGTACAACCGGCTACAACAACTACGTCAAGGTAACTCTAGTGTTGATGAATGTTATAAAGAGATGGAGATGTTGACGATCCGTACAGGGACAGAGGAGCATGATGAGGCTACTATGGCACGTTTCTTTAACGGGTTGAATGAGGATGTGCAAGATAGGGTGGAGATGGTCCATTACTACAACATTCAAGACTTGGTGCGTCAAGCTGAACGTGCTGAACAACAATTGAAGCGCAAACAAGCCAAGGGTGGACATGCTAACACTCAAACAAAGTCATGGAGGCGTTCATTACAGCAAGGCGATGATGTGGGTTCACACTCCAAAGTGGCGGCATCAAGCCGTTCAAATGGTGCTCTTTCAAAGGAGGCAAGCAACAGAGGTAAAGAAGCAACTAAAACGGATTCTAGTTTGCCTTCTAATGCTTGTGCTAGAGAAATTGAGTGTTTCAAGTGCAAGGGAAGGGGTGATACGATGCGTGATTGCCCAAATCAACGAAGAGTGCTTTTCCACTAAAGATGGCTATATTTCAACAAGTTCTAGTAGTGATTCTGAAAGCGAAAAATCTGACGATTCCAATGAGGATGTTGTCTATTGTGATCCAGAATTGAATGGTGTTAATCCTTTGGTCCGAAAGGTGCAAAGTAAAGAAACTGAAACCAAAGGACAGCGGTGGAGTGTTTTCCAAGCGGAGTGCAAGATCAAAGATAAAGCATGCAAGTTGATCATTGATGGTGGAAGGCATACCAATGTGATTAGCAAAGATTTGGTGCATGCTTTAGGGTTGTCCATGTGGAGGCATCCTCAACCACATCATGTGGAGTGGCCACACAACTCCGGAAGACAAGAGATAACTCACAAGGTACGTGTTCCGTTTGTTGTTGGTGACTATGTTGACAAGGTGGATTGCGACGTAGTTCCAATGGATGCATGTGGGTTATTGTTGGGAAGACCATGGCAATATGATCGCAATGCTACGCATGAGGGCTGGTCCAACACATACACTTTTGTACATGGGGGAAAGATGCATGTGTTGAAACCAAAATTGGAGAGTGCTATTCATGTTGATGAAGAAATTACAGCCAAGAAGAAGCAAGCTCCCAAGAATACCCCAAAGCCGAGGCGGCTTTGCTTCAAGGAGGGGAGGATGATGTGGCACCAAGTAGCACTACAACTTTGGTCAGTGCTTGCAGTTCTGTGCATAATGTTTGAGAAGCTTCGAATACCAATTCTGAGGATTCTAATGTGCACAAGAGACATATTTGGAAAGGCAATGAAGTCTATTTTCCAACGAATCAAACGGCGCTTGATTTGGAGCTTCCTACACAAAGTTATGGCAATTTCATTGGATGCTGCACGAGCTGTCCGGAGAGACGCGCGAGACTTGCCAAACATAAATAGTTCGAGTATTGCAATGCAAGTTAGGATAAAATCCGACCACACCATGGCCTTCTAAAGGTTGAGAAGGACTCCTTTTTCAGGTTCCAAACGGATTTGGAAGCCCCTTGAACAAGAAAACAAAACATATAAAGATTTGAAACCGATTCGGACTCGGATTGGGAAAGCTGGCAAGACTGATACTAAAACGTCCATAACTTTCACAAATGGAGTCCGATTTGGGCGTTCTTGGACTCGTTGGAAAGCTATCTCGAAGCCCCACACAATGGACAAGGTGCCAGCCATGAAATCCTTATAGTCAGATCGCAAATTAAGAGAGAATTCAGAGGTAACAGTTTAGGTATTTCCTTTTTACTTCGTATTGGAGCTTGTTTCGGCCTTAGCCCAAGTTGTGTGTGAGTTTTAGTCAAGGCCGTGCATTGTGCACCAATATAAGGCCAGGGCCTTAGCCCCATTGTAACTCAGGTTATGATTTGAGAATTTGAAACCAGAAAATCATCATGGTTTGGTGGCCATTGTTGGTGTGTTCTTGAGATTTCCATCGAGGAATTGCTCTTGGTGTGTTGAATCCAATTGTGGTGTTGGATTCTACTCGCTGAAACTTCAATTTCTCTACCCTTCGCTCACGTGCTACGGTGTGCGTGGGAGAAGGCTTATCTTGGAGAGGGCATCCAATAAGGCGATCGTGAGAGATCAGGGCCAAAGCAGCGGGGTTCAGCTAGCTCGCTAGGTGGATCCGTATCATCTCGGTATCGGGCGTGGTTGATCACGCACGAGGTTGCCGAATTTTTCTTGATGGCGGGTTCTATGAAGATTGAAGATGGCAAGGCGCGACATAATCATGCCGAGCCAATCAGGGAGGTGCCCCAATATGCGGCGTCTTTGCTGCCCGAGGTGCGACACGGGCTTGAAGCGACACGTGACTACTTCTTAAGTTGTCACCAGAAGCTTGAAGGCAAGGCTGATGATTTGGGGCGCGAATTGATGCTTTGACGAGGCGCCACGCAACCAGCCACCACAATTTCAGCATGCTGAACGGGGACCTCATTATCCCGAACGGCGTGCACCATATGAAGACGACGAACACGAAGAGGTCTTTGATGGTGCAGCGGGCCTTGCTCCACAACCGTGCCATGCTCGGGACTACCGCGGTGCTGATCGTGGTAGGGACATGCGTGGTAGAGGTGCTGCCCATCCATGGTAGAGGTATGCATGATGGTGTTGGGTTTGCTCAGCGTGTTGCCGTGGATGATGGAATTGGGCGGATAAAAATTTCTATCCCATCATTTAATGGTAAAGCTGAACCGGAGGAGTACTTGGATTGGGAGATGCGTGTCGAACAAATTTTTGACAGCCATCACTATACTTGGATAAGATGATTCGGTTGGCGACAATTGAGTTCACCGGATATGCTCTTGTTTGGTGGAACCAATTGTGTCACGAGGAGCTTGTCCGGATACTTGGGTACAATTGAAGAATATTTGGAGGCGGCGTTTTGTCCCGCACACTACACGAGGACCTTGTACAACCGGCTACAACAACTACGTCAAGGTAACTCTAGTGTTGATGAATGTTATAAAGAGATGGAGATGTTGACGATCCGTACAGGGACAGAGGAGCATGATGAGGCTACTATGGCACGTTTCTTTAACGGGTTGAATGAGGATGTGCAAGATAGGGTGGAGATGGTCCATTACTACAACATTCAAGACTTGGTGCGTCAAGCTGAACGTGCTGAACAACAATTGAAGGCAAACAAGCCAAGGGTGGACATGCTAACACTCAAACAAAGTCATGGAGGCGTTCATTACAGCAAGGCGATGATGTGGGTTCACACTCCAAAGTGGCGGCATCAAGCCGTTCAAATGGTGCTCTTTCAAAGGAGGCAAGCAACAGAGGTAAAGAAGCAACTAAAACGGATTCTAGTTTGCCTTCTAATGCTTGTGCTAGAGAAATTGAGTGTTTCAAGTGCAAGGGAAGGGTGATACGATGCGTGATTGCCCAAATCAACGAAGAGTGCTTTTCCACTAAAGATGGCTATATTTCAACAAGTTCTAGTAGTGATTCTGAAAGCGAAAAATCTGACGATTCCAATGAGGATGTTGTCTATTGTGATCCAGAATTGAATGGTGTTAATCCTTTGGTCCGAAAGGTGCAAAGTAAAGAAACTGAAACCAAAGGACAGCGGTGGAGTGTTTTCCAAGCGGAGTGCAAGATCAAAGATAAAGCATGCAAGTTGATCATTGATGGTGGAAGGCATACCAATGTGATTAGCAAAGATTTGGTGCATGCTTTAGGGTTGTCCATGTGGAGGCATCCTCAACCACATCATGTGGAGTGGCCACACAACTCCGGAAGACAAGAGATAACTCACAAGGTACGTGTTCCGTTTGTTGCTGGTGACTATGTTGACAAGGTGGATTGCGACGTAGTTCCAATGGATGCATGTGGGTTATTGTTGGTAAGACCATGGCAATATAATCGCAATGCTACGCATGAGGGCTGGTCCAACACATACACTTTTGTACATGGGGGAAAGAAGCATGTGTTGAAACCAAAATTGGAGAGTGCTATTCATGTTGATGAGGAAATTACAGCCAAGAAGAAGCAAGCTCCCAAGAATACCCCAAAGCCGAGGACGGCTTTGCTTCAAGGAGGGGAGGATGATGTGGCACCAAGTAGCACTACAACTTTGGTTAGTGCTTGCAGTTCTGTGCATAATGTTTGAGAAGCTTCGAATACCAATTCTGAGGATTCTAATGTGGACAAGAGACATATTTGGAAAGGTAATGAAGTCTATTTTCCAACGAATCAAACGGCGCTTGATTTGGAACTTCCTACACAAAGTTATGGCAATTTCATTGGATGCTGCACGAGCTGTCCGGAGAGACGCGCGAGACTTGCCAAACATAAATAGTTCGAGTATTGCAATGCAAGTTAGGATAAAATCCGACCACACCATGGCCTTCTAAAGTTTGAGAAGGACTCCTTTTTCAGGTTCCAGACGGATTTGGAAGCCCCTTGAACAAGAAAACAAAACATATAAAAATTTGAAACCGATTCGGACTGGGATTGGAACAGCTGGCAAGACCGATACTAAAACGTCCATAACTTTCACAAACGGAGTCCGATTTGGGCGTTCTTGGACTCGTTGGAAAGCTATTTCGAAGCCCCACACAATGGACAAGGTGCCAGCCATGAAATCCTCATAGCCAGATGATAGGACTAGGGGTCCCGATCTTTCGATGAGAGTGGTAGATTCGATTGGGGACGGAGATGACGTTGACGACCCGACTACAACCATCCAAGGATGCTGTGCCTTAGCGATCGATACACCAACTATAGAGATTGTTCGTGACCTTGTCGGCGCACGATCAACCTAACCACGAGTGTTCTTGTTCCTGCAAGCAATCGAAGAACAAGCAAGAACAAGATGAACAGCAACTCAATTGCAAATAACGATGTAAGATTCAATCGAAAAACAGAAAACGGTGGGGTTCCGAAGACAAGTATTCGGGCGGTCTAGCCGACACGCGCGAGTACAAGGCAAAGCAGCAAATGCTAACTTAGTCTAAACAAAACCCAAACCCTAGAAGAGGGTGCGGCTGCCTATTTATGGGTCACGGAAGGTGGAGGGTCGGCCAAAACACAAGGAAGCCAAATAGGACTCGAATTACAAGGCCCAATGCCCACTTTGACTCGGACTGGAAAAGCAACGTGAATTGTTTTGCAGTTTCTGGTCGACTCAAATGGAATTTAGAGGTGAGGCCGAATCCATCTGAAAGTAGACTTCAAGAGCTTTCCAACGAGTACTCACGGGCCCCAAGAAACCTTCTGGATCAAAAGTTACGGCCGTTTGAAGTAGGTGCTGTCAACAAGGCCGAATCCGAGTCAAACTCGTGAACAGGACTTGGTTTGCGCTTGACGGTTCCACTTCTATACTTGAGCTCATATGGTTCTTCCCCATGGTTCCTAAGGACAATTAAATCATCACAAGAATTAAGTAGTATTCCATTCTTTGAAACATTTGTATGCAAACTTAGGAACACATTCACCTGATGGTTAAGTTGACGTGCTCGCGCTCTAGTAATTGGTCCTTGTATCATAGTTTCAGTTTGATATGGAGTCGGCATGGTTGTATGCATGGAAAGGATGTCCTTATCACACATGCTTAGCACTTTTCAGTCAAATACATTATTTCACTGGAAAGAAGTATTGAGCCGCATTAAATATTGTCAGGTGAATTTGTTTCAGAATGAATTTCCTTCTATTCGTGGGAACGATGTACTACCTTATGCCAAATTCTTGTTTATTATTAGGTTTGAATATAATAATTCCGGGGCCAAAGCAATGGAGAAGCACAAGGAGGGTAATTATATTTGCTACCAAGAACAAAAAGCTCAAAGCCCATGGGGATGAAAAGGAGAAAGCGAAGCAGCCCATGCAGTTGATCAAGGAGGAAAGAAGCCCATGCAGTGGGAGAGCAAAAGGGGAGAAGCCCAAGAACTTAAAACTCAAGTTTTGGACAAGATTTTGAAGCCCAATACGGACTTGCCACATTTACAACCGAATTCATACTCGGATTCAACTCAGAACTCAATTCTGATTCAGTTCGGGACAGCCCAACAGGCACTTACTAAAACGGCCATAACTTTTACAAACGGAGTTCGATTGAGTTGTTCTTGTACTCTATGGAAAGCTCTTGAAGTCTACTTACAGATGGATCTGGCCTCACCTCCAAATTCCCTACGAGTCGATCAGAAACTGTGAAACAAGTCACATCACTTTCTCAGTCCGAGTCAAAGTGGGCCTAGGGCTTTGTAATCGAGCCCTATTCAGCCTCCGAGTGTTTGGCCGACACCCCTGTAAAATTCAGACCACTTTTGATAATACAATACTATTGTTCTTTTTGTTGGCCGAACCAACATGAGGGAATTGGGAGTTCGCTGAAATCAAGGTCGTTCAAGCTTTCCGCTGGGAATTGGGAGCGCGATAGAACTTCATCGGTGGTCGTGAAGTTCAACACGTGAGGTTGGGCGAATTATAGAGTGCTAACTCCTGCATTGGCAACAGGGATCACTATGGTTCATCAAATCCACGTGAGTATCTTGATCTTACGTCGAGAAGATCGGGCGATCCCGTATCACACTTTCTCTTACTTCTCTCACTTTCTCCTCAATTTTCCAATCTTCAAATCTAAAGGGAATGAAGGAAAATCTTCAATCTTTTTCCAAATCAAGTTCTTGGCATCATTTCTCCTCCATTCTTATAGGTAAACTGATGAGGACATCTCTATTACACATTCATCGTCCACTCCAAGTGTGCATGACAAAGCTAGTGATGAGGCTCCAAAAGGTCCTATGATAAGAGCAAGAGCTGAACTACTTCAACAACAGGTGCTTTTGTTTCTTAGAGAGTCTTCTATTACGTTAGATGAGAATAGCATACTACCTAATGCAAATATGTTGTGCCTTCTCAGATTCGAAGCAACGGAAGATCAAGTGGAGAAGGTCCAACCATCCACAAGTCAAGAGGATGAGTGATACGGGGTCGTCCGATCTTCTCGATGTAGGATCAAGGTACTCACAAAGATTCGACGAACTGTAGTGATCTCCCATTGCCAACCTCACGTGCTGAACTTCACGACCACCGATGAAGTTCCATCGCGCTCCCAATTCCGAGCGGAAAGGTTGAACGATCTTGATTTCAACGAACTCCCAATTCCCTCAAGTTCGCTCAGCCAACAGAAAGAACAAAAGTATTCTATTATCAAAAGTCATCTGAAGAACAATAGGGGGGCGGCTGCTATTTAAAGCCAACTAACCTACGACGCACTTGGGCCTAAGGCCGAGGTCAATCTGGTTTACGAATCCTAAAACAATTCGGAATTAAACACTAACTAATACATAGCTGAATTATGCAATCTCAGCGCACTATTGGCACGCAGGCCCACTGGTGTTTGTGGGACTCTTCCTCAAGTCTTGGCTGCATGGGGCTTCCCTCCTTTTGACATGTGACCGCATGGGTCTCCTCCCTTGTGGTCGCATGGCTCCCTTTCTCCATGGGGCTGGCCCGTTGGTCCTTCCATCCTTGTTCTTCCATTACTTCAAATCTGAGAACGCACAATGTATTTGCATTAGGTAGCATACCATTCTCATCTAAAGCAATAGGAAATTTTTAAGAAACAAAAACACCTGTTGTTGTAGTAGCTTAGCTCTTGTTCTTGTCATAGGGCCTGTGGAACCTCATCACTAGTTTTATCATACACTCTTGGAGTGGCAGATGAATGCGTAGTAGAGATGTCCTCATCAATGAGAGTCCATGCGAGCAAGGAACAAAGATATATGCATTGTCATTGATCTTCGCAAGAACTTTAAAAGGTCCATCACCACGGGGCATCAACTTAGATCTACGCTTCTCCGGAAAGCGATCTTTGCGAAGGTGTACCCACAGTAAATCACCTGGTTCGAAAAGCATTTTCTTTCGAGACTTGTTAGCTTTGGAAGCATAAGCACGTACCTTCTTTTCAATTACCTCTTTGGTTGTGGCATGAAGCTTTTTCACAAAATCAGAACGTTTAGAAGCCTCCATATTAGCGCGTTCTTGTAGTGGGAGTGCAAGCAAATCAAGTGGCGTGACTGGTTTGAAACCATACACCACCTTGAATGGACACAATTGAGTTGTAGAATGTACCGCCCTGTTATATGCAAATTCCACATGCCGTAGACAATCTTCCCACTCTTGCAAGTTACGTAGCAATGTTGAAAGTGTGCGGTTCACCACCTCCATTTGCCCATCTGTTGTGGGTGACAAGTCGTTGAAAACAACAACTTTGTCCCAAGTTTGGCCCACAAAGTCTTCCAAAAGTAGCTTATGAACTTGACGTCACGATCTGAAAAAAATGGTTCTTGGCATTCCATGCAATCTCACAATCTCCCTGAAAAATAAGTCAGTTACATGCGACGCATCGTCGCTCTTATGACAGGGAATAAAATGTGCCATTTTAGAGAACCTATCCCTCTTGGTCCTAGGCAGTCCTAACACAAAATCCATGCTAATATCTTCCCAAGGAGCACTAGGAACAGGAAGTGGAGTATATAAAACATGTGGATTAAGTTTTGACTTCGCCTTATGACATGTGATGCATCTTTTGAACGAACCTCTCGACGTCTCGCCTCATCTTTGGCCAATAGAAGTGATCAGCCAACATCATGTAAGTCTTCTCTCTCCCAAAATGTCCCATCAATCCTCCTGTATGAGATTCCTGCAACAATAACAAACGCACCGAGGACTCTGGAACACATAGCTTATTCATGCGAAAGAGAAAACCATCATTAATATGAAACTTATCCCACCCTTTCCCATCTTTGCAATTAGAATATGGAGCTGCAAATTCATGATCGGAAGCGTATAAATCTTTCAAATTTTCCAACCCTGGTACCTTTACCTCCAACTGAGTCAAAAGCACATGTTTTCTAGACAATGCATCAGCTACCACATTCCTTTGCCTTTCTTATATTTGACAACGTATGGAAATGTCTCAATGAATTCTACCCACTTAGCATGTCTACGATTCAATTTTTATTGGCCCTTTAAGTATTTCAAAGATTCATGATCAGAATGTATTATGAATTCCTTAGGCCAAAGATAATTTTGCCAAGTTTCCAACACACGCACAAGAGCATATAATTCTTTATCATAAACAGGATAATTCAATTATGCATCATGAAGTTTCTCACTGAAATATGCAACAGGTTTTCTTTCTTGCATCAAAACACCACCAATACCTATTCCACTAGCATCACATTCAATCTCAAAAGTTTTTGTGAAATCAGGTAAAGCAAGCAATGGTGCTTCAGTCAAACACTTCTTTAATTCAGCAAAAGCTTTGTCTTGTTTTTGTCCCCACTCAAAAATCACCCCTTTTTAGTTAATTCATTTAATGGGGCAGCAATGGTGCTAAAGTCTTTCACAAATCGCCGATAAAAGCTAGCAAACTGATAGCACTAGGGGTCCCGATCTTTCGATGAGAGTGGTAGATTCGATTGGGGAAAGAGATGACGTTGACGACCCGACTACAACCATCCAGGGACGTTGCGCCTTAGCGATCGATACACCAACTCCAGAGATTGTTCGTGACCTTGTCGGCGCACGATCAACCTAACCACGAGGGTTCTTGTTCCTGCAAGCAATCGAAGAACAAGCAAGAACAAGATGAACAGCAACTCAATTGTAAGTAACGATGTAAGATTCAATCGAAAACAGAAAACGGTGGGGTTCCGAAGACAAGTATTCGGGCGGTCTAGCCGACACGCGCGAGTACAAGGCAAAGCAGCAAAAGCTAACTTAGTCTAAACAAAACCCAAACCCTAGAAGAGGGTGCGGCTGCCTATTTAAGGGTCACAGAAGGTGGAGGGTCGGCCAAAACACAAGGAAGCCAAATAGGACTCGAATTACAAGGCCCAAGGCCCACTTTGACTCGGACTGGAAAGCGACGTGAATTGTTTTGCAGTTTCTGGTCGACTCGGATGGAATTTGGAGGTGAGGCCGGATCCATCTGAAAGTAGACTTCAAGAGCTTTCCAACAAGTACTCATGGGCCCTGAGAAACCTTCTGGATCAAAAGTTACGGCCGTTTGAAGTAGGCGCTGTCAACAAGGCCGAATCCGAGTCAAACTCGTGAACAGGACTTGGTTTGCGCTTGACGGTTCCACTTCTATACTTGAGCTCATGTGGTTCTTCCCCATGGTTCCTAAGGACAATTAAATCATCACAAGAATTAAGTAGTATTCCATTCTTTGAAACATTTGTATGCAAACTTAGGAACGCATTCACCTGATGGTTAAGCAGACGTGCTCGCGCTCTAGTCATTGGTCCTTGTATCATAGTTTCAGTTTGATATGGAGTCGGCATGGTTGTATGCATGGAAAGGATGTCCTCATCATCCTCCCTTCTTGCATTTGAGTCGTCCGCGACTCAAGCTCATCTTCTTCTCCCAAGTATGGCTTCAAATCTGCAATGTTAAAGGTGGGACTAACCCCAAAATCTGCAGGCAACTCAAGTTTATATGCATTGTCATTAATCTTTTCCAACACTTTGAAAGGACCATCAGCTCTAGGCATCAACTTAGACCTCCTCAATTCAGGAAATCTTTCTTTTCTCAAATGCAACCAAACTAAATCACCCGGTTGAAAAGTTAAATGCCTCCTTCCTTTACTACCAGCAAGTTTATATTTAGCATTCATGCGTTCAATATTTTCTTTGGTTGTCTCATGCAATTTCAACATCAAGTCAGCACGCTGTTTAGCATCAAAATTTAACTTCTCCGAAGATGGAAGTGGTAGCAAATCAATAGGAGCACGAGGCACAAAGCCATAGACAATCTCAAAAGGGCACAACTTTGTAGTAGAATGCAGCGAACGATTATAAGCAAATTCAATATGAGGCAAGCATTCTTCCCACACTTTAATGTTCTTTTTCAAAACAGCCCTAAGCATGGTAGATAAAGTTCTATTCACAACTTCAGTTTGCCCATCAGTTTGGGGATGACACGTAGTCGAAAATAACAGCTTAGTCCCCAATTTAGCCCATAAAGTTCTCCAAAATGGCTAAGGAATTTAGTGTCACGATCGGAAACTATTGTATTTGGCACACCATGCAAACGAACAACTTCACGAAAGAACAAATCAGCAATATTGGAAGCATCATCACTTTTATGACATGGTATGAAGTGTGCCATCTTAGAAAATCTATCCACAACAACAAATATGCTATCCCTCCCTTCTTTGTCCTAGGCAGTCCTAAAACAAAGTCCATAGAAATATCTTCCCAAGGCACACTAGGAACAGGTAGAGGCATATACAAACCGTGAGGATTAAGTCGTGACTTAGCCTTTTGACACGTAGTGCAGCGAGCAACAAAACGTTCCACATCACGCCTCATCTTTGGCCAAAAGAAATGACTACCAAGTATGTCTTCCGTCTTCTTCGCTCCAAATGCCCCATCAGCCCACCTCCATGCGCTTCTGTAACAACAACAAACGAACGGAGCTAGCTGGAATGCATAGTTTGTTAGCTCTAAACACAAATCCATCATTTAGAACAAATTTATTCCACGTTTTTCCCTCTTGGCAATTCAGCAACACGTCTTTAAAATCATCATCATGAACATAATGCTCCTTAATTGTTTCCAATCCAAAAATTTTGAAGTCAAGTTGTGAGAGCATGGTATATCTCCTAGACAATGCATCAGCAATAACATTCTCCTTTCCCTTTTGTGTTTTATGACATAAGGAAAAGACTCTATGAATTCAACCCACTTTGCATGCCTACGGTTCAATTTTGCTTGACTTCTAATATGCTTTAATGACTCATGATCAGAATGAATGACAAATTCTTTGGGCCATAAATAATGTTGCCATGTCTCTAAAGTTCGAACTAGAGCATATAATTCCTTATCATAAGTAGAATAGTTCAAACTAGGCCCACTCAATTTTTCACTAAAGTATGCCACAGGTTTACCTTCTTGCAACAGCACACCACCCAATCCAATTCCACTAGCATCACATTCTAGCTCAAAAGTCTTACTAAAACAATTTGTGCTTCATTCATATTCGCAATTTCAGATTGCCTTCGTCTTATTCTTGCTAGTTCTTCGATTGCTCGCAGGGATTGAACTTCGTGTTCAGGTTGATCGCGCCTCCAGCGAGATCAATAACACTTCGGAGTTGGTTCAGCGATTGCTAAGGCGCAAGCGTCGTCGTACGGTTGTAGTCGGATCGTGAGGGTCATCTCCACTCAAAATCGATAGCTATCAATCTCATCGAAAGATCGGGCACCTCGTCTACATTAGAAACGGAGGCGGTGGCTCCTATATAGTGAAAACAACCAGGGGAGGCGTCCCAAAGGGTACACCCTAGGGTTACAAGGCCCATGGGCCCAAGTGGAGGTGACGCAGCACCCTTTTGACTCGGACTCAGAAACCTACGTGGATTGTTTTAATGATTCCGGCCGGCTCGGATGGAATTTGAAGATGAGATTGGATCCATTGGAAAGTAGACTTGATAAGCTATCCATGAAGTACAAGAACATCCCAAACGGAGGCCGTATGAGAAAGTTATGTCCGTTTAAACTTGCACCATTGCAGCAGTCCGAATCCGATTCCAGTACGTGACCAACGTGGACTCTTTTGACGATTGCGGCCGGCTCGGATAGAATTTGAAGATGATGTTGGATCCGTTGGAAAGTAGACTTCATAAGCTTTCCATGAAGTACAAGAACATCCCAAGCGGAGTCCGTATGAGGAAGTTATGTCCGTTTGAACTTGGTACCATCGCAGCAGTCCGAGTCTGATTCCAAAACGTGTCCAACTCGAATTCGTGCTTGACTTGGTCCCAAAGTGACGTGGTGACCTCCCTTATTCCTTCCATGCATGTCCAGGACTCCATGTCCCTTTCCTTCATCCTTTCCCAAGTTCCTAAGCACAATTAAATCACTTGCATTAGGTAGCGGTCTATTCTTAGTAACATATGAAGGCTGAAGAAACAAATTCACCTTTAGTTCAATCTTGATATTGGGCGCTATTGTCGTATGTGTTTGTGGCGTGGTCACATCATCCTCCCTTCTTGATAGAAAACCGTCCTCGGTTTTAGCATATGTGTAGCCTCACGTATTGCATGATCTTCATCATAAATGTCGGTACATAATAACAAACGCAACAAACTCTCATTATGTAATATCATAAGTTCTTTGTCAAACAAAGTGAAACCTGTTTGAAACGAACTCACCTGATAATTTAAGTGGTGCGTAGGAGCTCTTGTAATTCGAACAACAAGTATAGCAAATATGATTATATCCATAGGGTACATGTTCTTATCATTCTCCTCTTCTTGAAAGTAAAGCCGTCCTCGGCTTTTGATAAGCTGAAAGTATGGTAACAGAGAAGCCAAGGTGTATGCATGGTATATGTATATGTCATCCGTTTAACAGTTCTTCGTTGTTGCACAATTAATGTTATAAAACAACAGTGATCATAAAAGCTCATTATATTATTAACCCAAAAGTAATCATATATGTTAATGAGCAAATCAAAATTTCTCACACAGCAATTATTGCAACTTGTTTTGCAAATGTAAGTGAAGCATCTATGCAATTCAAATCTTTGAAGTTGTATACTTGTAGTGGTGGCACATATGGGTAAAGCTACAACTTTTGGAATCAAGCAAAGTTCTTTGATATAATCAGATTTCAATTGAGCAATAGCAAATTCATCTAGTAAGGGTGAAAAGATTTACAAGTTCTTCCATACATCAATTTCATTATTCAGATTGTCAATGTAAGATGGTTCAAAAATAGATGAACACATAGGTATTGGATGAGTACTAAATTTTACTTCTTCTCATATTGAACAAGGTTCAACACACAAGAATTGTTGTCCAATACAGCAAGCTTCAATTCATCCATGTGATCATAAGTTATGCATATTCGATATACAAAAAATTGATTTTCTACACTATAATCTCCAATCAAATTAAACTTATACCCAAGGGTGTAGGCACTAAACAAGAATTTCGAACATGCAAGTTCAGAAACTTTCTCCATAGCACAATCCAAACTAACGGCCTCATTAAGCTTGATATAGCACAATGCATCAGCAGGGGATATTCTATCAAATACTTCCTTATGTGTAATTAATTCGACAAGTGCAAAATTGTGAGAATTTAGATCAGCACATGGTTCGTTCAAGTCAACACAAGGAATATCAAAAGATTGCACTACAGCAGGTATATACTCACAAGGTTGATCTATGTCTTGTTGTAGCACCAAATCAGTACCTTTGTCATTATCGTCCTCATTAGATACTGTATTTACCTCAAACTTCTCCTCTAATGGCATAAGATGCACCAGATCATCCTTCACCTCTTCAAGTATCTCGGTGGTATCTGTATATGGAGTAGAAACCAAAACAATATCAACATTTTCAATTACCTCAGATTCCACCTCGCTTGTGACCGTGAGTGCTGGAGGTACAAAACGATGTCGCAATTTCTTTTTCATCTCCTCCCATGTGTATATATAGTCGAACTCGAGATTCGACCACCAATGTTGAACATCACCAATCAGCGCTGTCCTTGCCATGTTCATCTTCTCATAAGGATCAAGATCTTGTCTTTCAAAGTAGCTATCCATCATAGTAACCCACAAGAAGTAGTCCGACAACGTACTCTCAGCGGTGAGTGGCAAGATATATACGGGTAATTGTTTCCCTTCAAGTTCAAATCTGCCCGCGATGACATCATAATCTACCAATTTTCTCAAGCCTGTCATTGTTAGTAGAAAACAAGGAAACAAATCACAAGTAAATGTTCCTATCAACTACTAGGATATGGAGGCTCAAATCAAGTCACGCATCTCTCAAGCTCTTACCAAATTCTTACAAGTTCTTACCAAAACAAACAGGTGGTGCAACCGGTGGCTGGTTTGTGATAAATCTGACTCAAGTGATGAGTAAAGCGATTGCAAGGTACAGCGAGACCTGTTCGGTTAGTAGAAAAGTGGAGCTTGGATAGGCTATGTATTTTGTAGCAAAGGAAAGCAATCAATTAATTTCAGAAATTGCACAGAATTGAATTATAGTTCGTATCTAGCACTTAGCCTATGTTGCTGATCAACCAAAGATGGAAGAAGGCTAAAATAAGTGTATGGCAATGTATGAGAGTGGTAAATACAAGATAATTCAATTGAATGCAATCTGGAATTGAAGGGCACAAGGATTGACCCAAAACTTGAAACTGAAGATTTCTGTCCACTGGACAGCAAGTCGGTATTTCGGCCGTAACTTTTTCAGTTGCCTTTTTCAATGATTCTTTTTCTCCGTTTCCTGATGGCGTTTTCTACAACTTTTGTTTTGGGGCCAAGTTCTGGAAACCGACCGAAAAATTCGCACAAAATTCACAAGTGCCGGCTGTTGCAGATTCAATCTGGATTTTTAGGTGAACTTGCACCGCAGATATCTCTTAACTGCCTTACTGGAATGACGTGAAATTTTACAGATAGATGGAAAATGAAGTTTTAAATCTAATGGCGGTGGTCTCACTCAAAAATAATCTCGGAATCAAAAGTTATGACGTTTTTGGTGGCAGCTGCAGAGAAAGGAAAATCAGCCGAAATTGGAATTAGGGTTTGTGATAGGGAATTTTTTTGTTTGGATTTTTATGGAATCAAGGATATGACCAGCAACTAGACAAAGCTAAAACGGACACAAATTCAATTTAGCAAACCAAAACTAACAGATTGAAAGGCACAACGGGGTTTGGACAGCGGAAATTAACTCTTTTTGTGGGGCAATTTTTCTGGACTATGGGAAATAAAAATCAATCTACTAACTAGGGATACAAAAAATTCCTACCGGTCAACTGAAGCTCTGATACCAACTGATGAGGCGATGGGGTCCCGATCTTCCGATAGGATGATAACTATCGATTTCGGTGGAGATGACTCTTGCGATCCGACTACAACCGTACGAGACGTCACTTGCGCCTTAGCAATCGCTGAACCAACCCCAAGATGTTATCAACCGTGCAAGAACACGGTTGACCTGACCACGAAGGTCTATTCCTGCAAGCAACCGAAGAACACGCAAGAACAAGAATAGTGAGCAACCTGAAACTTGCTAGATATAAAAGTCGCACAAGGATAGTTGAGGTTCTGTAACACGAATCTGTTGGTCTAGCCGACACAAGAGAACGTGGAGTTTGCACAAGGGGCTAAACTGATCTAAACAAAACCTAAATCCTAGAAACGGAGGCGGCGGCTCCTATATAGTGAAAACAACCAGGGGAGGCGTCCCAAAGGGTACACCCTAGGGTTACAAGGCCCATGGGCCCAAGTGGAGGTGGCGCAGCACCCTTTTGACTCGGACTCAGAAACCTACGTGGATTGTTTTGATGATTCCGGCCGGTTCGGATGGAATTTGAAGATGAGGTTGGATCCATTGGAAATTAGACTTGATAAGCTTTCCATGAAGTACAAGAACGTCCCAAACGGAGTCCATATGAGAAAGTTATGTCCGTTTAAACTTGCACCATTGCAGCAGTCCGAATCCGATTCCAGTACGTGACCAACGTGGACTCCTTTGACGATTGCGGCCGGCTCGGATAGAATTTGAAGATGATGTTAGATCCGTTGGAAAGTAGACTTCATAAGCTTTCCATGAAGTACAAGAACGTCCCAAGCGGAGTCCGTATGAGGAAGTTATGTCCGTTTGAACTTGGTACCATCGCAGCAGTCCGAGTCTGATTCCAAAACGTGTCCAACTCGAATTCGTGCTTGACTTGGTCCCAAAGTGACGTGGTGACCTCCCTTATTCCTTCCATGCATGTCCAGGACTCCATGTCCCTTTCCTTCATCCTTTCCCAAGTTCCTAAGCACAATTAAATCACTTGCATTAGGTAGCGGTCTATTCTTAGTAACATATGAAGGCTGAAGAAACGAATTCACCTTTAGTTCAATCTTGATATTGGGCGCTATTGTCGTATGTGTTTGTGGCGTGGTCACATCACTTTTTTTCCTTTTTTTACACACGACGTAGTTGAGACCTACTCCGAAACCAACTCCGAGATCGTGTCCTACTCCGAAACCAACTAGGCCGAAGCCTCCCTAGAAGCCGAGTCCTCCTCCTTTCCTTCCCTCACCGTGGCAGTTCGGATCTAACTGCAGCGGTGAGACCAAAACGTGAACAGAACTCGAAACTCTAGAGGAACAAGACACTAAGCCCAGCAAAGAACCCGACGATGCAACCGAAAGTTCAACAATGCAATGTACTGAAAAGAAAAATTGCGAGGCTAAGACTGGTTTGGACAAATTGATCTACTGCTAATTTTTTTTGTGTACTCTAGGTAAGGAATAGCAATCTAATCTAGGGTAAACTGGAAATTCTCACCGAGCAACCTGGCGCTCGATACCACTTTATGAAGACGAGGTGCCCGATCTTTCGATGAGATTGATAACTATCGATTTCGGTGGAGATGACCTCACGATCCGACTACAACCGCACGACGACGCTTGCGCTTTAGCAATCGCTGAACCAACTCCGAGATGTTATGGATCTTGCTGAAGCGCGATCAACCTGAACACGGTTCAATCCTGCGAACAATCAAGAACTAGCAAGAATAAGATGTAGGCAATCTAATATTGCAGATATGAATGAAGCACAAATTGTATTGCGAATAACAAAGTTGGGATTTCAAGATGTCTTGACAGGTGGTCGTCCGACACAATGAAGAACAAAAGTTTGCACAATGGCTAAACCTAAACTTAACGAAATCCAAGTCTTAGCAATGGAGGCGGTGGCCCCTTTATAGGGAGAACGACCAGGGGGCGTCCAAGGGCACGCCCTAGGGTTACAAGGCCCATGGGCCCAAGTGGAGGTGGCGCAGCACCTTTTTTGACTCGGACTCAGAAACCAATGTTGAGTCTTTTGATGATTGCGGCCGGCTCAGATGGAATTTGAAGATGAGGTTGGATCCGTTGGAAAATAGACTTCCTAAGCTTTCCATGAAGTACAAGAATGTTCCAATCGGAGTCTCTATGAGGAAGTTATGCCAGTTTGAACTTGGTACCATCGCAGCAGTCCGAATCTGATTCCAGAATGTGTCCAACTCGAATTCTTGTTTGGCTTGGCTCCAAAGTGACGTGGTGAACTCCATTATTCCATCCAGGCATGTCCATGACTCCATGTCCCTCTCCTTCATCCTTTCCCAGGTTCCTAAGCACAATTAAATCACTTGCATTAGGTAGCGGTCTATTCTCGTAATACATGAACCTAGGAATGAATTCACCTGGTAATTAAGTTGACGAGCACGAGCTCGAGTGAGTGGTCCTTGTAACACTTGCTGTGGCTGAGTTGTATCCATGGAAGGGATGTCCTCATCAAGGATGGATACTCACGGGAGTCTTGACGAATCGTAATAATCCTCCAATGCCAGTGCACGGGACGGACACTCTTTAATCCGCAAGCGAAGATTGATCGTGCACCAATTCCAAGCAGAAAGACTGAACGTTCTTGATTAAAGAAGACACTCCTAATTCCCATAGGAATTTTGGCAGCAATGTTGGACTCGAAACCTTAGTTGATTGATTTTTCTCAAACGTGGTCTGCCTCCAACAAAAGGGATAAGGGGGTTTTATAGTGCTTCCCCGAACTCATGCAAGGAAAGCCTTGGCCGAATCAATCTCTAATTCGGTCAAGGTTTCTGATACGGGGTCGCCCGATCTTCTCGACGTAGGATCAAGATACTCACGTGGAATTGATGAATCGTAGTGATCCCCCGTTGCCAATGCAAGAGTTAGCACTCTATAATTCGCCCAATCACACGTGTTGAACTTCACGACCACCAGATGAAGTTCTATCGCGCTCCCAATTCCCAGCGGAAAGGTTGAACGATCTTGATTTCAATGAACTCCCAATTCCCTCATGTTGGTTCAGCCAACAGAAAGAACAAGAGTAATCTTTTATCAAAAGTGGTTCCTTTACAATGGGGTCTACCTCAATATATAGTCTCAGCCCAAGGCTATTCAACACTAAACTCCCATGTGGTACTATTCACGCGCACTGTAGCACGTTACATCGTTCATGGGCCGACGGTTACTGTTCATGGCCCTTTTTACTGTTCACGCGCACTGTTCACGGCCTTTTACTGTTCACGTGCACTGTTCACGCGGGGCTCTATTCATGGGCCGATCATTATTCATGCCGTAGACTTGTCCTTCCTTGGATGACGTCCACATATCGTTGATCTCCATCCATCGCTGACTCTTCAAACCTGAGCACAAGTAAAACATTATTTTTAGGCAGTATACAATTCTCATTAAAAATTAATGACATGTTCATTAAGGAGCAGGTTCACTTGAGATTGTAGTTTCTTGGCTCGTGCTCTTGTTATTGGTCCTGTTATTGAAGTCTCATTACTAGCTTTGGCATTACTAGCGATGTCCTCATCATCCTCCCCTTCTTCAAGAAAAGCCGTCCTCGGCTTTTGGTAGCCTGAAATTGTACTAAGCAAAGAATACAACGTATATGCATGGTATAGATATTTGTCATCAACACTTCTTTTGCTTAGCATATCAAGAACATCTGAAGGCGTAGTAGATAAAAGGAACAACACATATGCATGGTATATATATGAATCAATTATTGTGTCATTCTTATTCTCACTGTTTTGCACAAACCAATTGATACTACTACAGCTATCAAATGCATACGTTGCAATGTTTTCATTCACACCATTCTCCCTCCCATAAGAAAAAGTCGTCCTCGACTTTGCGAAAGCACGTGGACAAGTCATTAATGGGCAAAACCAGATCAAACGGTTCAAATATGGAAGAGAAAATTTTAAGTGCCTTCCTTGCTTCAATCTGCGCTACTCGATTATTTGTACATGATGGCTCATCGAAAAAGAACAAGTAGGCACAAGAAATCTTATTAAACAGCAAGCACTATTGTTAAACCTCATCTCATTGTGATCAAGACATGGTATAAAAGATTGTTTGTCCAAAATATGCAATTTCAACTCAGCAAGCTTATCACATGTAATGCATATTCGATAAACATAAAAGTTGTCATCTACACCATAATCTCCGATCAAATTGAACTTATATGTGTAGGCATAGGCACTAACTAGTGATTTTAAACATGAAATTTCAGCAAGATTCTCAACCACACTAGATAGCTCTCTAGGATCAACAAACATGATATAGTACAAAGAATCACTAGGAGATATTCGAGTAAGAACTTCCTTATGAGTAATCAATTCCACATTATGTAAATTGAGCAAAGAAATTTCAGAATATGGAATTTTCATTCGCACATATGAGTTCTCACAAGTACTCACTGTTTCACAATTAATTTCAGCACCAATACTGTTACCTTTGTTGTTCTCCTCAGTTGATGTTGGTGTTGTAGGTATTAAATCATCATGATGTAACAATGGGACAGCAAGTACTTCATCTTCAATCGTGGTTATCTCCTCATCTTTGACTTCCAATGATGCCGGTTGTTGAATGTTTAATTCCTCATCTTCAATTTCAACCTGCACAATGTGAGAAACAACACTAGAAGTAGATATTAATGTGTTAGTTCCAAAATCAACCTCACTTTGTCTATCTTCTACTTCCATCTTTTCTTTTGGTGTATCTCTCACACTCTCAATTTGGATGCTCTCAAACTCATATATGGTGGAATCACACAACTCACTCTTTTTAACACTCTCACTCAATTTGGCTATGTGGCTCTCATTCTCACATGGGTTTTGATGCATCTCAAGTGTTGTTTGTAGCAATGGGCCAGCAGTACATGTCTTCTTGACCGAAGGGAAAGTCCCATGCTCGGTCATCTTCTCATGTGTCACACTTGTTGAGGCATAAGAATTGAAGTATGGACTTGGATGAAACTGTGGTGTACGATATCCATAAGTCTCTTCTCCTCCTCAATAGCACAATTCACAAGATCATGCGTGCTACTAAAATATTTATATTGAAGTGTAGCAGCGATCTTATAATTCAAGCCTCCTTTGAAGTATACCTGTTCTTTTATTGCACTAGTGACACCGCACGTCGCAATGCACGCTTTAGCTCATTATAGTAATCTTGAACAGTGTTACTCCCTTGTGTGATGCTCTCCACATGGTGAAGCAATTCCGCTCATAATAGGTTGGCACAAATTCGGTTCTCATGATCACCTTCAAATCTGACCAAGATCTAATGAATCGCTTTCCAGATAATTGTTGCCACCAACTATAAGCATAGTCTCTAAACTGCATAGTGGCTTGCATCACTTCTTGGTCTTTGGGAAGCTTCTGAAATCTAAACTCTTTCTCCAACCGCCATTCCCACTCAAGATACTTCTCTGGATCTTCACTTCCATAGAACGGAAGAAACAAATTGTTGGGATTGGAATCGCACCATGAGGTACGAAATACTTTAGATTCATTCCTCTTTGTTCACACCAAGAGGATCGAATTGTTGAATATCCTGTCATGGTTAGTTATGCAACATGTATATATGTGGAAATCACTCAATCTCACTATTTTCTCTCCCAAGTAAAGTTCTTACCCTTCCGAAGTGAATTAAAGCCAATAAAAACTTACACCTGGTGGAAGTGACAACAACACGTTGATGATCAAGCGAATTTAAGAGTGTTCACTACTTGCACAACAACGGTTATATGGTGGAGCTTGGTATGAAAGTGTATATCCTAGCAATCTGAAATTCTTGATGTTGTAAAGTTAAGTAATAATCCAAGCTAGAATACTTTGCCTAAGTGCTGATCCAAAAGATTTAAGTGTAGTATATGAACGCACACGCAAAGATTAATGTGACTCGATGCAAACAAAGGAATGAGCTAACTAGAGGCAATCTGAAATTAAATATTAGATAGCTCGTTTTGCACCAAGTACTAGGAGAGACGCTAGCCAATTGCAATGATATGAATGTAAGGGCACGAGATTGCTCAAGAGATTAAATTACACAATCTGAATTTATGGATTAAGAACTCACCCAAATTCGGCCAATGCTTTTTCTTTCTTTCTTCTTTCTTTCCTCCACTTTTTTTTTTGCTCAACTTCCTTTTTTTCTTTCAAAGGCCAAACTAGGTTGAATTGTTCTTTCGGTTTTTGCACATGTTACAAATATTCAGCAAGGTGTAAAGTACTCAAGAGCAGCCCTAGATGCAATATTGAACAGCTAGTCTCAATTGATGAAAAGAATATCAGCAGATTTTTTTTTGGATTGGACACAAAGATTAGACTACGCAAATAAACACGAACGATCAGCACCTAAACAAAAATTCTAATGGATCAAAACCTAACAAAACTCACAAAATTAGCAGATGCAAAAACTAGGGTTTGGTTATTTTTGTTGCAATTTTCAGTTTAATGGACTATAGGACAAAAATAAATCAATCTAAAAGTAAGGGTAAATAATCCTACCGAGTAAACCGCGCTCGATACCAAGATGATACGGGTCGCCCGATCTTCTCGACGAGGATCAAGATACTCACGTGGAATTGATGAATCGTAGTGATCCCCGTTGCCAATGCAAGAGTTAGCACTCTATAATTCGCCCAATCACACGTGTTGAACTTCACGACCACCGGATGAAGTTCTATCGCGCCCCAATTCCCAGCGGAAAGGTTGAACGATCTTGATTTCAATGAACTCCCAATTCCCTCATGTTGGTTCAGCCAACAGAAAGAACAAGAGTAATCTTTTATCAAAAGTGGTTCCTTTACAATGGGGTCTACCCTCAATATATAGTCTCAGCCCAAGGCTATTCAACACTAAACTCCCATGTGGTACTATTCACGCGCATCGTAGCACGCGCATCGTTCATGGGCCGTACGGTTACTCGTTCATGGGCCTTTTTACCGTTCACGCGCACTGTTCACGCCTTTACCGTTCACGCACCGTTCACGCGGGCTCTATTCATGGGCCGATCATTATTCATGCCGTAGACTTGTCCTTCCTTGGATGACGTCCACATATCGTTGATCTCCATCCATCGCTGACTCTTCAAACCTGAGCACAAGTAAAACATTATTTTTAGGCAGTATACAATTCTCATTAAAATTAATGACATGTTCATTAAGGAGCAGGTTCACCTGAGATTGTAGTTTCTTGGCTCGTGCTCTTGTTATTGGTCCTGTTATTGAAGTCTCATTATTAGCTTTGGCATTACTAGCGATGTCCTCATCAGTTTCCTATTTTAATTCCTTAAATTTAGCAAGTCTGTTTCCTTTAATTTTGGCCTAAGCCCCTATCCTATTACAAGACCGAGATTGAGGTGGATTCGGTTGGCTTTTGGGCACGCAAGCCACATCTTGTGCACACCATGAGATTTGTGATCACGTGGCCTTCCATTGATTTGATGGCTGCTTGGTTGAGACTTTTTTGGACGCATATATCTTAGTTCCTTGCTCGCATGGACTCTCATCCTCTTGACTCGTGGCTGGTTGGACCTTCTCCACTTGATCTTCCATTGCTTCAAATCTGAGAAGGCACAACATATTTGCATTAGGTAGTATGTTATTCTCATCTAACGTATTAGAAGACTCTCTAAGAAACGAAAGCACCAGTTGTTGAAATAGTTTAGCTCTTGCTCTTGTCATAGGACCTTTCGGAGCCTCATCACTAGCTTTGTCATGCACACTTGGAGTGGATGATTAATGGGTAATAGAGATGTCCTCATCATTTCTCGGGGCCCATGAGTACTCTCTAGAAAGCTCTTGGAGTCTACTTTTAGATGGATCTGGTCTCACCTCCAAACTCCATCCGAGCCGATCAGAAACTGTCAAACAAGTCGCGTCACTTTTCCAGTTCGAGTCAAAGTGGGCCTTGGGCCTTATAATCGAGTCCTACTTGACTTCCATGTGTTTTGGCCGACCCTCCACCTCCCGTGTCTCTTAAATAGGTAGCCCCACCCTCTTCTAGGGTTTGGGTTTTGATCAACTCGGCTTCGGCTTCTGGCTTATGGCTTATTTTTTACTATTCATAAGTTTCGTCTTTTTCTGAACTTTTGGCTTTTTGTTGAGCTTTTTTGCCGGTTCTTTTTTTCCCGTATTTGTTTGTATTATACTTAATGGGCTAACATATTTTTTTATTTTTAAATTTTTTTAAATTTAATTATGCTAAATAAGCCTCTGTCAGCTACAGTGCTTTTTTCAGCCAACTACAGTGGTTTTAGCCATAAGCCACGAGCTTTTCAGCCGAACCGATCACCACCTAAGTTAGCTTTTGCTACTTCGCCTTGTGTTCGCGCGTGTCGGTAAGACCGTCCGAATACTTGTCTTCAGAACCCTACCGTCTTTCTGTTTTAGATTGAAACCTACATCTTTTATTCGCAATTGAGTTGCTGTTCATCTTGTTCTTGTGTGTTCTTCGATTGCTTGCAGGAACAAGTACCCTCGTGGTTAGGTTGATTGTGCTCCGACAAGGTCACGAACAACCTTCTAGAGTTGGTGTATCGATCGCTAAGGCGCAACGTGCTTGGGTGGTTGTAGTCGGGTCATCAATGTTAACTCCTTCCCAATCGAATCTACCACTTTCATCGAAAGATCGGACCGCTAGTGCTATCGAGGGGAGAGCAAGGAAGGTGCGGTGAAGCAATTGGGGCTGGGCTAGGCATTTATAGCGCCGAGTTGATCGGGCGGCGAGAGGCCATGATGGTTGCTGGGAGGTGGCACAGAGGCCAAGGTGACGGCGCTGTGTGAAATGGCACAGGTGCGTGATTTGATGGCCACAGGTGTGTGACATGATGTGGGGTAGTGGCATGTGGGGTACAATGAGGCACGATGTAGCTATGCAGGGCATGAGCGATGTGCACGTTAGCATAGCGCATGGTGGGGCGTGGGCACGAGCAGGGAGAAGGGAAAGAAGGGGGCCAGGGGGAGGATGGTCACGCGTGCGAGCTGAGGGAGGGCGAGCATAGGGGGGGCAACCGAGCGACGCAATTGCATAATGGACGACATGGCACACCACACGGCGTGATAGTTCACGCATGGCGTGAGGGCAGACGACACTGCGTGCGCACTGGTGTGGCTAGGCCGGATTAGGCCGAGCCAAGTAGGGCTAGAGGCCTAATGGGCTAGGGGAAAATAGGCCATGGCCTAGTGTGCTAGGCCCAACTCTCACCAATTTTTTAATTTTTGGCAAATTTTTACTTTGAATTTTTAAAGTAAAAATTTGCCAAAAATCCTAGTGGGTGAGGCTGGATCCATCTGAAAGTAGACTTCAAGAGCTTTCCAACGAGTACTCACGGGCCCCGAGAAACCTTCTGGATCAAAAGTTATGGCCGTTTGAAGTAGACGCTGTCAACAAGGTCGAATCCGAGTCAAACTCATGAACAAGACTTGGTTTGCGCTTGATGGTTCCACTTCTATACTTGAGCTCATGTGGTTCTTCCCCATGGTTCCTAAGGACAATTAAATCATCACAAGAATTAAGTAGTATTCCATTCTTTGAAACATTTGTATGCAAACTTAGGAACGCATTCACCTGATGGTTAAGTTGACGTGCTCGCGCTCTAGTCATTGGTCCTTGTATCATAGTTTCAGTTTGATGTGGAGTCGGCATGGTTGTATGCATGGAAAGGATGTCCTCATCATGTTCCCAATGCCCCATGGGAGGATATTAATATGAATTTTGTTTTAGGATTGCCTAGAACTAAGAGGGGGAGTGATTCTGTTTTTGTCGTTGTGGATCGTTTTTCGAAGATGGCACACTTTATTCAGTGCCACAAGAGCGACAATGCGTCGCATATTGCTGACTTGTTTTTCAGAGAGATCGTGAGGCTACATGGCGTGCCACGTACTATTGTGTCGGATCGCCACATGAAGTTCATGAGCTACTTCTGGAAGACGCTTTGGGGTAAACTGGGGACGATGTTGTTATTCAGTACAACTTGTCATCCCCAAACTGGTGGTCAAACAGAGGTGGTGAACCGCACACTTTTGATGCTACTCTGGACCATGATCAAGAAGAATCTGCGCGAGTGGGAGGATTGTTTGCCGCACGTGGAATTCGCTTATAATCGGGCCGTGCATTCCACTACGCAGATGTGTCCATTTGAGGTAGTTTATGGTTTCAAGCCCTTTACGCCGCTTGATTTGTTGCCGCTTACTAGTCAACACCATACTCATATGGAGGCGTCCAAGCGAGCTGAATATGTGAAGAAATTGCATCTCAAGACAAAAGAAGCGATAGAGCGCAAGGTCAAGTACTATGCTGAGAAGGCGAACAAGAAAAGGAAGAAGATAGTTTTTCAACTGGGTGATTTGGTTTGGGTACACTACTGCAAGGATCGTTTCCGAACGTCGCAAGTCTAAGTTACTACCCTGGTGATAGGCCTTTCAAGGTGCTTGCGAAGATCAACGACAATGCCTACAAGATAAAGCTTTCCGCGATGACTATGGCGTGAGCTCTACGCTCAATGTCGCTGATTTATCACCTTTCGTTGGGGGTGACGATCCAGCATTGAGGACGATGCCTTTTCAAGAGGGGGAGGATGATGAGGGCATCCCTAACACTTATACATCTTCTCCTATTGGTGGTCATGCACATTCTGAGATGGACGCCATAAGTGAAGCCACAAGTAATACAATGCGGAAGCCCAAGGACTTATATAGCCCAAGTTTTGGACAAGAATTTCAAGCCAAATTCGGACTTCCCACGTGCTCAACCCAATTCAAACTCGGATTCAACTCAGAGTTCAATTCGGATTCGGTTCGGGATAGCCTGACATGCAGTTACTAAAAAGGCCATAATTTTCACAAACAGAGTCCGATTCAGGTGTTCTTGTACTCGTTGGAAAGATAATTTCAACTGCTACGCAATGGATCTAGTCCCACCTTCAAATTCATCACGGATGCAAATTTATGACCGAAACAATATGACAGGTGAAAATATAGTTTCCTTTTTGTGAGATTTCGCATCCAAACCATATAGGGTTGAGTTGTACTTGGTTTGGGGACCATATGGACGTCCCAAGGGGCTATATAAGCCTTGTATCTTTAGGGGAGACCAATTTTATGCATAAGATTGAAACATAGCTATTGCTTGTTCTTTCAATACCGGAGTTCATGCGAGGACTTTGAGAGAGAACTAGGCAATCCATGGTTCGCTCTGCAATTCAAGGTCAAGCCGTGCTCCATTGGGAATTGGGGACTTGGCGTTCATCGCTTGTGGTCTCGCGACGAACAATTATCCGGTGTGTTTTGAGCATATTCCAAGAGTTGAGGGTTCGTGCATTGGCGCGAGTGTTCAACTAGCGACATCGCCTACTTCGCATCAACTATCCACGGTTCCTCGCCGAGAAGATCGGGACCCTCCCGTATCGTGCAAAAATAGAATCACTCCCTCTTAGTTCTAGGCAGTCCTAAAATAAAATCCAAACTAATATCCTCCCATGGGGCATTGGGAACAGGTAAAGGGGTATACAAATCATGTGGATGCAACTTCGATTTCGCTTTGTGGCAAGTGATGCATCGCTGCACATACCTCTCCACATCTCGCCTCATCTTAGGCCAATAAAAGTGATCGCTCAGCATAGACAATGTCTTCTCACATCCAAAATGTCCCATCAATCCACCTACATGTGATTCCTGCAGTAATAGCAAACGCACGGAGGATTCTGAACGCATAATTTGTTAGTGCGAAATAAAACCCATCATGGATGTGAAATTTATCCCAGCCTTTTCCCTCTTTGCAATGTGCATAGGGCGCACACTCGCTAAACCAGAACGTGCACTCCTAATTGAGTTAAAAGCACACTTTTCCTAGAAAGAGTATCAGCTACCACATTTTCCTTTCCCTTCTTATATTTCACAATGTAAGGAAACGACTCAATGAATTCGACCCATTTGGCATGTCTACGGTTCAGGTTTGCTTGGCCCTTTAAATACTTCAAAGCCTCATGATCAGAATGAATAATAAACACTTTAGGCTATAAATAGTGTTGCCAAGTTTCTAACGCACGCGCTAACGCATAAAGCTCTTTTTCATAGACTAGATAATTCAATTGAGCACCATTCAGTTTCTCACTAAAATAAGCTACCGGTCTACCCTCTTGCATTAAAACCCCGCCAATACCCAATCCACTAGCATCATACTCAATTTCAAAATTTTTAGTGAAATCAGGTAAAACAAGCAACGGTGCTTCAGTCAAGCGTCTCTTAAGTTCAGCAAAAGCATTTTCTTGCGCTACCCCCACACAAATTCAACACCCTTTTTAGTAAGTTCATTCAAAGGGGCAGCGACGGTGCTAAAATCCTTCACAAAACACCGATAAAAACCAGCAAGACCATGAAAGCTCCTAATCTGACTTACGTTCACAGGAGTTGGCCAATTTTTAATCGCTTCAATTTTAGACTCATCTACTTCAACTCCCTTTGCAGAAACAACATAGCCCAAAAAGATGACTCGATCTTTGCAAAAAGTGTACTTCTCTAAGTTACCAAATAATCTATTCTCACGCAAAACGTGTAGAACTTGTCTAAGATGGTCTATGTGTTCAGATTTAGTGCGACTGTAAATCAAAATATCATCAAAGTACACAACCACAAATTTACCAATAAAATACCTTAAAACATGATTCATTAAGCGCATGAATGTACTAGGTGCATTAGTTAAACCAAAAGACATGACTAACCACTCGTACAACCCAAATTTCGTTTTAAAGGCTGTTTTCCACTCATCCCCTTCATGCATTCTAATTTGATGGTAACCATCGCAAATCTATCTTAGAGAAAATAACAACACCACTCAATTCGTCTAGCATATCATCTAAGCGAGGTATAGGATGACGATATCGAATTGTGATATTATTAATCGCTCGACAATCTACGCACATACGCCATGAACCATCTTTCTTAGGAACTAAATAACAGGAACAACACAAGTGTTTAAGCTTTCACGGACATACCCTTTGGAGAGAAGCTCTTGTACTTGTTTCTGAATTTCCTTTGTCTCCTCGGGATTGGTGCGGTATGGTGGTCGGTTCGGCAGCGACGCTCCTGGAATCAAGTCATCTTATGTTCTATCCCGCGTATTGGTGGTAGCCCCGTTGGTACCTCCTTTGGAAAGACGTCGCTGAAATCCTGCAAAACAGAAACAACACGACTAGGAAGAGTAGTTATGTCGTTAGTCGAAAGCAATGCATCTTTGTACAGCAGCACGACGTGCACCAAATTAGGATCCTCGCTGAATTCTCTCATCTGTGATTTGGTGGCTAACATCACTAAATTCTTCTCTCCCTCATGTTTCTTGTTACTACTCAGATGGTTCTCTCGCTCTTTTGCACTCTCAACGTGCATATCAATTTTCTGCATGGAGAAATTAACAATCTGTTGCGGTGTAAGCGGCTTCAAGATGACATCCACATTGTTCCATCGAAATGTGTAACGATTTGTACACCCATCGTGAACAGTGGAACGGTCATATTGCCATGGCCGTCCCAAGAGCAAGTGACACGCCGTCATAGGCACAACATCACAGTCCACAGTATCGGCATGACATTTGGGCAGTCCCTCTGAAAATGGCCAACGCCCTTACACTTGTGGCAAATAATGTTACGTGAACGGCCTGTTGACCCCATAGACGAGGTCGCACTAGCAGCGAAGCCATAGGTCGACGCACCGTGATGGTGTACTCTCCAGCTTCTTACATGCGGAATCGCGATCGCCAATTACTTACACCAAGTGCTCTTGTTTGGTTGGCTGTTGTTATATGGCTGTCCCGACTGGATGAAGATCGTGACCGGCAGCGAACCGCGCGCCTTCAATCACTTGTCTCTCGGCTTCACGTGCTTGGTGCAGCAACTCAATCATATCATTATAGGGATGGTGATTGACAATGCGTTTGACAACATTATTCATGCCAGCTAGAATTCTCGCCATGGTCTGCTCTTCATTCTCGCGGACATCTGCATGTATCATGATAGTCTCAATTTCTTTATGATATTCATCAATTGATTTCATACCTTGTCGCAGCTCACAACTTCTCAAATAGTGAGCACTTGTAGTGGCGAGTACAAAGCGTGCCCGCAAATGCTGCTTCATCTGCTCCCAGGTGATAATCGGCAATTCAAGGCACTCCATGTGCTTACAGATGAACTACTCCCAACAATGTGTGGCATAATCATACAAGCCAACGGACGCAAACAACAGCTTCTCTCATTGGAATAGTTGTTCATCCGAAATAACTTATCAACTTTCAGCTCCCAAGTGAGGTATTGTTCCACATCTGTACCACCTGAAAATATAGGAAGATTAAATTTGGGCTTAGTGACAAGATCCTCGGCGCCGCCGTGGCGAGGATGCCGCACGTTGTTGCGGTGGTGGCGCTGTCGATCATCGTAGTCGTTGACGGGAAATCGTCATCCCTGGCGCTCGAACGCGTCGGCCCAGCTACGAGGTGCATGATGCGCACCTCCTCCGTGGGCACCTGTGGTGCACCTCCACCCTAGCCACCGTTGCCTTGGCCAGGCCCATGTGCCTAGGGTGTGCCGCGGCTGCCATCCCGACATTGGAGACACGGCCATGCGACGCGCCTGTCGCTGACGTCGCTCCTCATCCAGACGAATAGCACGCTCCTCGGTCTCCTTATGCAGAACGACCAAAGGGCCGTGCACACTGGTATCATTAGCTGGTGCACCCCCACGTAGATTGTGGTGTGCGAAAATGGCACGCAGCTCCAGAAAGTTATTGTTGATGGTCGTACGCAATTGTGTGACCTCCTCCCCGAGGGTGTTCAGTCCAGTTTGAACTTCCACGAGCTCATCGCGCACGCCATTGTCACTATCATGAAGTTATTTTTGTAGCATCTCGCGCAACCGAGTGTACTCGGTCCACGTAACCAGCACCTCCGGATTAGGTGGATCCTCCTCGTGACCAGAACTCTAGCGCCAAAGCACGAACCCTCAACTCTTCAGAATACGCCCAAAACAAACAGGATAATTATTCGTCGCGAGACCACAAATGACGAACGCCAAGTACCCAATTCCCAATGGAATGACGGCATGACCTTGAATTGCAGAACGAGTACAAGAACACCTGAATCGGACTCTGTTTGTGAAAGTTATGGCCTTTTTAGTAATTGCCTGTCAGGCTGTCCCGCACCGAATCCGAATTGAATCCGAGTTTGAATTGAGCTCTTCCCTTTTGCTCTCCCAAGTCTCCAATGAGTCATACCTAAGAATACATAAAATACTAGAATGAGGTAGTATTCCATGTTCATATCAATTAAAGGAAACTCCTTAAGAAACAAAAGCACCTGTTTGTTTAAACACTTGGTGATGTGGCACCAAGTAGCACTACAACTTTGGTTAGTGTTTGCAGTTCTATGCATAATGTTCAAGAAGCTTTGAATACTAATTCTAAGGTTTCTAATGCGCACAAGAGACATATTTGAAAATCTAATGAAGTCTATTTTCCTACGAATCAAACGGCACTTGATTTGGAGCTTCCTACACAAAGTTAAGGCAATTTCATTGGATGCTGCACGAGCTGTCCGGAGAGACGCGTGTGACTTGCCAAACATAAAGAGTTCGAGTATTGCAATGCAAGTAAGGATAAAATCCGACCACACCATGGCTTTATAAAGGTTGAGAAATACTCCTTTTCAGGTTCCAAATGGATTTGGAAGCCCCTTGAACAAGAAAACAAAACATATAAAGATTTGAGACCGATTCAGACTCGGATTGGGACAGCTGGCAAGACCGATACTAAAACGTCCGTAACTTCCACAAACGGAGTCCGATTTGGGAGTTCTTGGACTCGTTGGAAAGCTTTTTTGAAGCCCCACACAATGGATAAGGTGCCAGCCACGAAATCCTCATAGTCCGATCGCATATTAAGAGAGAATACAGAGGTAATAGTTTAGGTATTTCCGCTTTAGTTCAGTATTGGAGTTTGTTTCGGCCTTAGGCGAAGTTGTGCGTGAGTTTTAGTCAAGGCCGTGCATTGTGCACCAATATAAGGCTAGGGCCTTAGCCCCATTGTAACTCAGGTTATGATTTGAGAAATCGAAACCAGAAAATCACCATGGTTTGGTGGCCATTGTTGGTGTGTTCTTGAGATTTCCATCGAGGAATTGCTCTTGGTGTGTTGAATCCAATTGTGGTGTTGGATTCTACTCGCTGAAACTTCGGTTTCTCTACCCTTCGTTCACGTGCTACGGTGTGCGTGGGAGACGGCTTATCTTGAAGAGGGCATCCAATAAGGCGTATCGTGAAAGATCAGGGCCAAAGCAACGGGTTTCAGCTAGCTCGCTAGGTGGATACGTATCATCTTGGTATCGAGCGTGGTTGATCACGCACGAGGTTGCTGAATTTTTCTTGATGGCGGGTTCTGTGAAGATTGAAGATGGCAAGGCGCGAGATAATCATGCCGAGCCAATCGGGGAGGTGCCCCAATATGCGGCGTCTTTGCAGCCCGAGGTGCGACACGGGTTTGAAGCGACACGTGACTACTTCTTAAGTTGTCACCGGAAGCTTGAAGGCAAGGTTGATGATTTGGGGGCGCGAATTGATGCTTTGACGCAGGCGCTATGCAACCAGCCCCCACAATTTCAGCATGCTGAACGGGGACCTCAATATCCCGAACGGCGTCCACCATATGAAGACAACGAACACGAAGAGGTCTTTGATGGTGCAGCGGGCTTTGCTTCACAACCGTGCCATGCTCGGGACTACCGCGGTGCTGATCGTGGTAGGAACATGCGTGGTAGAGGTGCTGCCCATGGTAGAGATATGCATGATGGTGTTGGGTTTGCTCAGCGTGTTGGCGTCGATGATGGAATTGGGCGGATAAAAATTTCAATCCCATCGTTTTATGGTAAAGCTGAACTGGAGGAGTACTTGGATTGGGAGATGCTTGTCGAACAAATTTTTGACTGCCATCACTATACCGAGGATAAGAATATTCGGTTGGCGATAATTCAGTTCACCGGATATGCTCTTGTTTGGTGGAACCAATTGTGTCGCGAGGAGCTCGTCCGGATACTTGGGTACAATTGAAGAATATTTTGAGGCGGCGTTTTGTCCCGCACACTACACGAGGACCTTGTACAACCGGCTACAACAACTACGCCAAGGTAATTCCAGTGTTGATGAAAATTATAAAGAGATGGAGATGTTGATGATCCGCACAGGATAGAGGAGCATGATGAGGCTATTAAGGCACGTTTCTTTAATGGGTTGAATGAGGATGTGCAAGATAGGGTGGAGATGGTCCATTACTACAACATTCAAGACTTGGTGCATCAAGTGAAGAACAATTGAAGCGCAAACAAGCCAAGGGTGGACATGCTAACACTCAAACAAAGTCATGGAGGCGTTCATTACAGCAAGGCGATGATGTGGGTTCACACTCCAAAGTGGCGGCATCAAGCCGCTCAAATGGTGCTCTTTCAAAGGAGGCAAGCAACAGAGGTAAAGAAGCAACTAAAACTGATTCTAGTTTGCCTTCTAATGCTTGTGCTAGAGAAATTGAGTGTTTCAAGTGCAAGGGAAGGGGTCATATGATGCGTGATTGCCCAAATCAACGAAGAATGCTTTTCACTAAAGATGGCTATATTTCAACAAGTTCTAGTAATGATTCTAAAAGCGAAAAATCTGACGATTCCAATGAGGATGTTGTCTATTGTGATCCAGAATTGAATGGTGTTAATCTTTTGGTCCGAACGGTGCAAAGTAAAGAAACTGAAACCAAAGGACAGCGGTGGAGTGTTTTCCAAGCGGAGTGCAAGATCAAAGATAAAGCATGCAAGTTGATCATTAATGGTGGAAGTCATACCAATGTGATTAGCAAATATTTGGTGTGTGCTTTAGGGTTGTCCACGTGGAGGCATCCTGAACCACATCATGTGGAGTGGCTACACAACTCCGAAGATTCTAGATAAGTCACAAGGTACGTGTTCCGTTTGTTGTTGGTGACTATGTTGACAAAGTGGATTACGACGTAGTTCCAATGGATGCATATGGGTTATTGTTGGGAAGACCATGGCAATATGATCGCAATGCTACGCACGAGGGCCGGTCCAACACATACACTTTTGTACATGGGGGAAAGATGCATGTGTTGAAACCAAAATTGGAGAGTGCTATTCATGTTGATGAAGAAATTACAGCCAAGAAGAAGCAGGCTCCCAAGATTACCCCAAAGCCGAGGATGGCTTTGCTTCAAGGAGGGGAGGATGATGTGGCACCAAGTAGCACTACAACTTTGGTTAGTGCTTGCAGTTCTATGCATAATGTTTAAGAAGCTTTGAATACCAATTCTGAGGTTTCTGATGTGCACAAGAGACATATTTAGAAAGCTAATGAAGTCTATTTTCCAACGAATCAAACGGCACTTGTTGGAGCTTCCTACACAAAGTTATGGCAATTTCATTGGATGCTGCACGAGCTGTCCGGAGAGACGCGCGAGACTTGACAAACATAAAGAGTTCGAGTATTGCAATGCAAGTAAGGATAAAATCCGACCACACCATGGCTTTCTAAAGGTTGAGAAGGACTCCTTTTCAGGTTCCAAACGGATTTGGAAGCCCCTTGAACAAGAAAACAAAACATATAAAGATTTGAAACCGATTCGGACTCGGATTGGGACACCAGGCAAGATCGATACTAAAATGTCCATAACTTTCACAATCGGAGTCCGATTTGGGCGTTCTTGGACTCGTTGGAAAGCTATTTCGAAGCCCCACACAATGGACAAGGTGCCAGCCACGAAATCCTCATAGTCAGATCGCAAATTAAGTGAGAATTCAGAGGTACCAATTTAGGTATTTACTTTTTAGTTCGTATTGGAGTTTGTTTCGGCCTTAGGCCGAGTTGTGTGTGAGTTTTAGTCAAGTCCGTGCATTGTGCACCAATATAAGGCCAGGGCCTTAGCCCCATTGTAACTCATGTTATGATTTGAGAAATAGAAACCAGAAAATCATCATGGTTTGGTGGCCATTGTTGGTGTGTTCTTGAGATTTCCATCGAGGAATTGCTCTTGGTGTGTTGAATCCAATTGTGGTGTTGGATTCTACTCGCTGAAACTTCGATTTCTCTACCCTTCGTTCACGTGCTACAGTGTGCGTGGGAGAAGGCTTATCTTGGAGAGGGCATCCAATAAGGCATATCGTGAAAGATCAGGTCCAAAGCAACGGGGTTCAGCTAGCTCGCTAGGTGGATCCGAATCATCTTGGTATCGAACGTGGTTGATCACGCACGAGGTTGCTGAATTTTTCTTGATGGCGGGTGTTGTGGTTACTGACCAAACAGAGAGAGAGATGGTAGTGGAGAGGTGGGAGTGTTCTGTCTCACCTCCCCTCATCCCGATATATATATTCACATGGAGTATGCTTTACAGTTATGCCCTTACATCCGTACATCCCCATTTGGGGCACTTATGTCATTACACATGTTACTCGCTCTTATAACCTCCTAACAGGCTTGCTGGGCTTAGGTGGGGCCACCCTACAACAAGAGCCTCTCATGGTGAAGGGCTTCACAGGCCGAAGCCATGTCGCCGAGTCCTTTGGCCCACTCCGTCCCCTTCGGCCTGTGAATTTCTCCAAGCTTGTGGTTGGGGAGCCCGAGGTCTGGGATGGAAGGTGCCTAGTTGAAGTAGACGCGCGCGCTCCGTCCCCTACCCTTCGAACGGGTGGCAGCGGAGCTGGCGCCTAGCCAAAGTAGACGCGCGCGCTCCGTCCCCTACCCTTCGAACGGGTGGCTGCGAAGCTGGCGCCAGTTCGGCAGACGCGCGCGCGCTCCGCCCCTACCCTCGAACGGGTGGCGCGAAGCCGGCGCCTAAGTCAGCCTAGGCGTGCGTGCTCGCCCCTACCATTCGAACGGGTGGCGCGGAGGCTGGCGCCAGTTCGGCAGACACGCGCGGCGCTCCGCCCCTACCCTTCGAACGGGTGGCGCGAGGTGGCGCCTAGTTCGGTAGACGCGCGCGAGCCCGCCCCTACCTTCGAACGGTGGCGCGAACGCCGGCGCCTAGTTCGGCAGACGCGCACGCGATCCGCCCCTACCCTTCGAACGGGTGGCGCGAGGTGGCGCCTAGCTGAAGCCTAGCGCGCGCGCTCCGCCCCTACCCTTCGAACGGGTGGCGCGAGGCTGGCGCCTAGTTCGGCAGACGCGCGCTCCGCCCCTACCCTTGAACGGGTGGCGGTGGAAGCTGGCGCCTAAGTCGGCCTCAGGCGCACTCGCTCCGCCCCTACCCTTCGAACGGTGGCGCGAGGCCGACGCCAGTTCGGCAGACGCGCGCCCGCCCCTACCCTTCGAACGGGTGGCAGCGAAGCTGGCGCCTAAGTCGGTTTAGCGCGCGCGCACCGCCCCTACCCCGAACAGGTGGCGCGAAGCTGGCGCTAAGTCGGCCTAGCGCGCGCTCCGCCCCTACCCTTCGAACGGGTGGCAGCGGAGCTGGCGCCTAGCCGAAGTAGACGCGCGCGCGCTCCGTCCCCTACCCTTCGAACGGGTGGCAGCGGAAGCTGGCACCTAAGTCGAAGCCTAGGCGCATGCTGATAAGAACATGTACCCTATGGATATAATCATATTTGCTATACTTGTTGTTCGAATTACAAGAGCTCCTACGCACCACTTAAATTATCAGGTGAGTTCGTTTCAAACAGATTTCACTTTGTTTGACAAAGAACTTATGATATTACATAATGAGAGTTTGTTGCGTTTGTTATTATGTACCGACATTTATGATGAAGATCATGCAATACATGAGGCTACACATATGCTAAAACCGAGGACGGTTTTCTATCAAGAAGGGGAGGATGATGTGACCACGCCACAAACACATACGACTATAGCGCCCAATATCAAGATTGAACTAAAGGTGAATTCGTTTCTTCAGCCTTCGTATGTTACTAAGAATAGACCGCTACCTAATGCAAGTGATTTAATTGTGCTTAGGAACTTGGGAAAGGATGAAGGAAAGGGACATGGAGTCCTGGACATGCATGGAAGGAATAAGGGAGGTCACCACGTCACTTTGGGACCACGTCAAGCACGAATTCGAGTTGGACACGTTTTGGAATCAGACTCGGACTGCTGCGATGGTACCAAGTTCAAACGGGCATAACTTCCTCATACGGACTCCGTTTGGGACGTTCTTGTACTTCATAGAAAGCTTATGAAGTCTACTTTCCAACGGATCCAACCTCATCTTCAACTTCTATCCGAACCGGCCGCAATCGTCAAAAGAGTCCACATTGGTCACGTACTAGAATAGGATTCGGACTGCTGCAATGGTGCAAGTTTAAACGGACATAACTTCCTCATACGGACTCCGTTTGGGACGTTCTTGTACTTCATGGAAAGCTTATCAAGTCTACTTTCCAATGGATCCAACCTCATCTTCAAATTCCATTCTAGCCGGCCGGAATCATCAAAACAATCCATGTAGGTTTCTGAGTCCGAGTCAAAAGGGTGCTGCACCACCTCCACTTGGGCCCATGGGCCTTGTAACCCTAGGGTGTACCCTTTGGGACGCCTCCCCTGGTTGTTTTCACTATATAGGAGCCGTCGCCTCCGTTTCTAGGACTTAGGTTTTGTTTAGATCAGTTTAGCCCCTTGTGCAAACTGCACGTTCTCTTGTATCGGCTAGACCAACAGATTCGTGTTACAGAACCTCAACTATCCTTGTGCGACTTTTATATCTAGCAAGTTTCAGGTTGCTCACTATCCTTGTTCTTGCGTGTTCTTCGGTTGCATGCAGGAATAGACCTTCGTGGTCAGGTCAACCGTGTTCTTGGCACGGTTGATAACATCTTGGGGTTGGTTCAGCGATTGCTAAGGCGCAAGTGACGTCTCGTACGGTTGTAGTCGGATCGCAAGAGTCATCTCCACCGAAATCGATAGTTATCATCCTATCGGAAGATCGGGACCCCATCGCCTCATCAGTTGGTATCAGAACTTCAGTTGACCGGTAGGAATTCTTTGTATCCCTAGTTAGTAGATTGATTTTTATTTCCCATAGTCCAGAAAAATTGCCCCACAAAAAGAGTTAATTTCCGCTGTCCAAACCCCGTTGTGCCTTTCAATCTGTTAGTTTTGGTTTGCTAAATTGAATTTATGTCCATTTTAGCTTTGTCTAGTTGCTGGTCATATCCTTGATTCCATAAAAAATCCAAACAAAAAAAATCCCCTATCACAAACCCTAATTCCAATTTCGGCTGATTTTTCCTTTCTTTGCAGCCGCCACCAAAAACGTCATAACTTTTGATTCCGAGATTATTTTTGAGTGGGACCACCGCCATTAGTTTCCAAACTTCATTGTACATCTATCTGTAGAATTTCACGTCATTCCAGTAAGGCCGTTAAGAGATATCTGCGGTGCAAGTTCACCTAAAAATCCAGATTGAATCTGCAACAGCCGGCACTTGTGAATTTTGTGCGAATTTTTCGGTCGGTTTCCAGAACTTGGCCCCAAAACAAAAGTTGTAGCAAAAGCCGTTCGAAAACGGAGAAAAAAAAGAATAATTGAAAAAAACGCAACTGACAAAAAGTTACGGCTGAAATACCGACTTGCTGTCCAGTGGACAGAAATCTTCAGTTTCCAAGTTTTGGGTCAATCCTTGTGCCCTTCAATTCCAGATTGCATTCAATTGAATTATCTTGTATTTACCACTCCCATACATTGCCATACACAAGCCTTCTTCCATCTTTGGTTGATCAGCAACATAGGCTAAGTGCTAGATACGAACTATAATTCAATTCTGTGCAATTTCTGAAATTAATTGATTGCTTTCCTTTGCTACAAAATACATAGTCTATCCAAGCTCCACTTTTCTACTAACCGAACAGGTCTCGCTGTACCTTGCAATCGCTTTACTCATCACTTGAGTCAGATTTATCACAAACCAGCCACCGGTTGCACCACCTGTTTGTTTTGGTAAGAACTTGTAAGAATTTGGTAAGAGCTTGAGAGATGCGTGACTTGATTTGAGCCTCCATATCCTAGTAGTTGATAGGAACATTTACTTGTGATTTGTTTCCTTGTTTTCTACTAACAATGACAGGCTTGAGAAAATTGGTAGATTATGATGTCATCGCGGGCAGATTTGAACTTGAAGGGAAACAATTACCGGTATATATCTTGCCACTCACCGCTGAGAGTACGTTGTCGGACTGCTTCTTGTGGGTTACTATGATGGATAGCTACTTTGAAAGACAAGATCTTGATCCTTATGAGAAGATGAGCATGGCAAGGACGGCGCTGATTGGTGATGTTCAACATTGGTGGTCGAATCTCGAGTTCCACTATATATACACATGGGAGGAGATGAAAAAGAAATTGCGACATCGTTTTGTACCTCCAGCACTCACGGTCACAAGCGAGGTGGAATCTGAGGTAATTGAAAATGTTGATATTGTTTTGGTTTCTACTCCATCTACAGATACCTCCGAGATACTTGAAGAGGTGAAGGATGATCTGGTGCATCTTATGCCATTAGAGGAGAAGTTTGAGGTAAATACAGTATCTAATGAGGACGATAATGACAAAGGTACTGATTTGGTGCTACAACAAGACATAGATCAACCTTGTGAGTATATACCTGCTGTAGCGCAATCTTTTGATATTCCTTATGTTGACTTGAACGAACCATGTGCTGATCTAAATTCTCACAATTTTGCACTTGTCGAATTAATTACACATAAGGAAGTATTTGATAGAATATCCCCTGCTGATGCATTGTGCTATATCAAGCTTAATGAGGCCGTTAGTTTGGATTGTGCTATGGAGAAAGTTTCTGAACTTGCATGTTCGAAATTCTTGCTTAGTGCCTACACCCTTGGGTATAAGTTTAATTTGATTGGAGATTATGGTGTAGAAAATCAATTTTTTGTATATTGAATATGCATAACTTATGATCACATGGATGAATTGAAGCTTGCTGTATTGGACAACAATTCTTGTGTGTTGAACCTTGTTCAATATGAGAAAGAAGTAAAATTTAGTACTCATCCAATACCTATGTGTTCATCTATTTTTGAACCATCTAACATTGACAATCTGAATAATGAAATTGATGTATGGAAGAACTTGCAAATCTTTTCACCCTTACTAGATGAATTTGCTATTGCTCAATTGAAATCTGATTATATCAAAGAACTTTGCTTGATTCCAAAAGTTGTAGCTTTACCAATATGTGCCACCACTACATGTATACAACTTCAAAGATTTGAATTGCATAGATGCTTCACTTACATTTGCAAAACAAGTTGCAATAATTGCTGTGTGAGAAATTTTGATTTGCTCATTAACATATATGATTACTTTTGGGTTAATAATATAATGAGCTTTTATGATCACTGTTGTTTTATAACATTAATTGTGCAACAACGAAGAACTGTTAAAACGGATGACATATACATATACCATGCATACACCTTGGCTTCTCTGTTACCATACTTTCAGCTTATCAAAAGCCGAGGACGGCTTTACTTTCAAGAAGGGGAGAATGATAAGAACATGTACCCTATGGATATAATCATATTTGCTATACTTGTTGTTCGAATTACAAGAGCTCCTACGCACCACTTAAATTATCACGTGAGTTCGTTTCAAACAGATTTCACTTTGTTTGACAAAGAACTTATGATATTACATAATGAGAGTTTGTTGCGTTTGTTATTATGTACCGACATTTATGATGAAGATCATGCAATACGTGAGGCTACACATATGCTAAAACCGAGGACGATTTTCTATCAAGAAGGGGAGGATGATGTGACCACGCCACAAACACATACGACTATAGCGCCCAATATCAAGATTGAACTAAAGGTGAATTCGTTTCTTCAGCCTTCATATGTTACTAAGAATAGACCGCTACCTAATGCAAGTGATTTAATTGTGCTTAGGAACTTGGGAAAGGATGAAGGAAAGGGACATGGAGTCCTGGACATGCATGGAAGGAATAAGGGAGGTCACCACGTCACTTTGGGACCAAGTCAAGCACGAATTCGAGTTGGACACGTTTTGGAATCAGACTCGGACTGCTGCGATGGTACCAAGTTCAAACGGGCATAACTTCCTCATACGGACTCCGTTTGGGACGTTATTGTACTTCATGGAAAGCTTATGAAGTCTACTTTCCAACGGATCTAACCTCATCTTCAAATTCTATCCGAGCCGGCCGCAATCGTCAAAAGAGTCCACATTGGTCACGTACTAGAATCGGATTCGGACTGCTGCAATGGTGCAAGTTTAAACGGACATAACTTCCTCATACGGACTCCGTTTGGAACGTTCTTGTACTTCATGGAAAGCTTATCAAGTCTACTTTCCAATGGATCCAACCTCATCTTCAAATTCCATCCGAGCCGGCCGTAATCATCAAAACAATCCACGTAGGTTTCTGAGTCCGAGTCAAAAGGGTGCTGCGCCACCTCCACTTGGGCCCATGGGCCTTGTAACCCTAGGGTGTACCCTTTGGGACGCCTCCCCTGGTTGTTTTCACTATATAGGAGCCGCCGCCTCCGTTTCTAGGACTTAGGTTTTGTTTAGATCAGTTTAGCCCCTTGTGCAAACTCCACGTTCTCTTGTGTCGGCTAGACCAACAGATTCGTGTTACAGAACCTCAACTATCCTTGTGCGACTTTTATATCTAGCAAGTTTCAGGTTGCTCACTATCCTTGTTCTTGCGTGTTCTTCGGTTGCATGCAGGAATAGACCTTCGTGGTCAGGTCAACCGTGTTCTTGGCACGGTTGATAACATCTTGGGGTTGGTTCAGCGATTGCTAAGGCGCAAGTGACGTCTCGTACGGTTGTAGTCGGATCGCAAGAGTCATCTCCACCGAAATCGATAGTTATCATCCTATCGGAAGATCGGGACCCCATCGCCTCATCACGTGCGCTCCGTCCCCTACCCTTCGAACGGGTGGCAGCGGAGGCTGGCGCCTAGTCAAAGTAGATGCGCGCGCGCTCCGTCCCTGCACTAAAATTGGAGCTTGGCGCCGATATTGTTGCGCTTTGGAGCTGTTGTGACCTTGCAGTCTGGTAGTGCGCTTTTAATGGCGGCTGGAATCACGCAGATGCCTGGCCTGGCAGAGGTCAGGCCGTCGCGTCGCGATCTGCCATCCTGCGAGTGGGACACGAGGCGACTCACGACTGGTGCGTCGTGGGATGTGAGCGGTTGCGTGACCGCGGCCGTTCGCCTCTTCCCCAGGGAAGTTGGACGCGTGTTGAAGGCGTGGAGGCATTGTGCGCTGTTTGGTTACCTACCGGGCACGGCCCTCTAAGCCCCGAGTCTGAAGGCGGAGATTGACGACACGCAAAAGCAACAGAGCCTTGTCGGTGTCGCCCGTCGAATGAGCCTACGCGACCTAGCCGAGGAGTTCACAATGTATGGGGTGGCGCCACTCTCCTCCCGGGGGAAGTATGTTGGACAGGACGGCCCCCGCGAGGACGGGTTCAGCCCATCCGTATCTCGCCTGCTTCCGCATTCCGCTCCTTGTAAGTCGCCCAGCACGTTTTACGCGCGCCATTGTGTCTATTTGGTCTCCGCCTGACTTACGTGATCTTCTGCGCAATGGTTCGGCTAGAAGACGCGGAGCACGCGATTGCGGCGCTCCTCGGCCCGTACACGCTTAAGGAGCACCAGACTCGCGAGGCCGCAGTCAAGGCGGCTAAGCAAGGGCAGGTAAACCGCACATGCGAGGCTCGGGATTATCGTGCTCGAGCGCGCGGTGCCGGGAGCTTCGCCGGGACTCGGCGCCAGACGGTGATAGCCTGCGGGGTGTTATCTTCGTGACGCCGCCCGCCCCGATCGCCGATGCGACCCAGCCACACTGCTTCGGAGGAGCGCGCCGCCTTGAATACCCCGGCACCCTCTGCCGCCGCGAACGAACCCGTGCTCGCGGGCATCGTTGAGCTGGAACTTGCCAACCCGGGGGGAAGCCCCTTTCCCAGCGAGAAAACCACGGTTGATGGTGCGTTATCAACCGCAGCGGCCGGTGAGGACGCGCCCCCTACGGAGGAAACCATGGGGGCGACGGGAACCGTAGCTGGTGTTGTCGCGGAAGAATCGCTTGTGCCGCCGCAGGCGAAACGCCCTCGGACGCAGTCCCCGCCGCCAGCGAGGGGTCGATACGCCGTTGCAGGGCCTTGTCGCGGGATTACGGCGTCTGGCGCGGCCGAGAAGACCTCCTCACTGACCACCGAGGCGCCCGCCTCCCACTTGGCAGTCGAACCGGTGCCACTTCCTACCGCGACGAGTGGCGCAGGAGGTAGGCGTGAGTCCCTCTCTTCACATGACTTCGCGAGACTCTCTCCGATCTGCTCGCTCATTCTGTCAACATCAGGCGAGACGAAGTCTCCCGGACGTGGCGAAGGATCGAGCAACGGAGGTGTGCGCGAAGTCCAAAGCCTTGTGCAGGGTGCCCCGCAGTGTGCATTGTCGTTGACGTGGCCGTGGCCTTGGTAAATCTGGCGCGTTGGGGCGGGGCTCGCCGCCGGACTTCCTCCTCGCTCGAGACACTTCGCGTCCTCACCGCAGCGCAGAGCGCGCCGACAACGGCCTTGACCGAGAGATGTTGTCGTCATGCGAGGGGAACTCCTAGCGCCACGCCGCAGCCTCGAGATGAGGGTAAATATGTGCGCTTCAGCTTGTAAGGTATTGCTTTGGCGCTGCGACGTGTTGTTTTTGCCGACGCTTGCCCTCACCGGTCCTTTGACGAGGCCCGTGTCGGGAGCGGAGGGCTCGAAGCCAGCCGCCGTGAAGCACACAATGCTCTTGCAGCGATGGATGAAGAGCTCGCGCTGGAGGGCGCCATGGCGGCCGCACAACTCGAGGCCACGGAAGCCAAATGCGCCGCGGCGAGGAGCACGCCGCCTTCTGCAGCAGATCGCCGCCCTAGAAGGGGAGAAAGCCCACCGACGGAGTCTGCTGCAAGGAATAGCGCGTCTTGGAAAATGCGCCCATGTCGGCGTGGCGGGCCATGGAGTCTCGAACCAGCCCTCCGAGATCTGTGCGTCGAGTGCGGAAACTACGCACGGCGGAGGCCCCGCCGAGATGCTCGGGTTGATCGAGGAGGGGCGGCGTTGCTCTTCGCGCGCCGTAACCTTTGGCGAGCACTGCGGCTATCTTGGTGCGTGCTCGCCGCCTCGCCCTTCTTCACACTCGTGGGTGTAGACATACCCATGAGCCTGGTGAATCCTCAACTGGATCCTCCCGCCGACCGGAGGTTATGTTGGACGCCATTCGCTCCATCGGGCCTAGCTCGCAGAACTTCCATCAACGGATGCGGGGCCGCCGGGAAGATGCGCGAGGGTCGCCGTGCAGCAGACGTTGCATGGGGAGGGGACCTCCTCCGCTGGCTCGAAGGAGTCCTTCAACGCCACAGCGACGACGGCACGGTTCGCCCGCACCGCGCCAAGGCTGAGCGGTTGGTCGGGTAGGGCGGGGATGATGTCTGGTTCTTATGCTTGTAACATGTAACCCTTTGCTTTTACAATGAAACCAAGTTGTACTTTATTCCTGGTGTTACCCGCGCGAACGCGAAGGGAAGACCTCCGCATCTTGTTTATACTTGGAGGGTGCGTGGGAAGACCTCCGCATCCTTCTTCGGTCTTGAGCTTGTCCTTGTCCTCCCCACGGACAGCGCCAATCGTTGTGGTTCTTGACCAAGCAGAGAGAGATGTTAGTGGAGAGGTGGGAGTGTTCTGTCTCACCCTCCCCTCATCCCGATATATATATTCACATGGAGTATGCTTTACAGTTATGCCCTTACATCCGTACATCCCCATTAGGGGCACTTATGTCATTACACATGTTACTCGCTCTTATAACCTCCTAACAGCCTGCTGGGCTTAGGTGGGGCCACCCCAACAACAGCGGGTTCTATGAAGATTGAAGATGGCAAGGCGCGACATAATCTTGCCGAGCCAATCGGGGAGGTGCCCCAATATGCGGCGTCTTTGCTGCCCGAGGTACGATACGTGACTACTTCTTAAGTTGTCATCGGAAGCTTGAAGGCAAGGTTGATGATTTGGGGGCGCGAATTGATGCTTTGACGGAGGCGTTACGCAACCAGCACCACAATTTCAGCATGCTGAACGGGGACCTCAATATCCCGAACGGCGTGCACCATATGGAGACGACGAACACGAAGAGGTTTTTGATGGTGCAGCAGGCATTGCTCCACAACCGTGCCATGCTCGGGACTACCGCGGTGCTGATCGTGGTAGGGACATGCGTGGTAGAGGTGCTGCCCGCGGTAGAGGTATGCCTGATGGTGTTGGGTTTACTCAGCGTGTTGCCGTGGATGATGGAATTGGGCGGATAAAAATTTCTATCACATCATTTAATGGTAAAGCTGAACCGGAGGAGTACTTGGATTGGGAGATGCGTGTCGAACAAATTTTTGACAGCCATCACTATACGGAGGATAAGAAGATTCGGTAGGCGACAATTGAGTTCACCGGATATGCTCTTGTTTGGATGAACCAATTGTGTCGCGTAGGAGCTCGTCCGGATACTTGGGTACAATTGAAGAATATTTTGAGGCGGCGTTTTGTCCCGGCACACTACACGAGGACCTTGTACAACCGGCTACAACGACTACGTCAAGGTAACTCTAGTGTTGATGAATATTATAAAGAGATGGAGATGTTGATGATCCGTACAGGGACAGAGGAGCATGATGAGGCTACTATAGCACGTTTCTTTAATGGGTTGAATGAGGATATGCAAGATAGGGTGGAGAGGGTCCATTACTAAACATTCAAGACTTGGTGCATCAAGCTGAACGTGCTGAACAACAATTGAAGCACAAACAAGCCAAGGGTGGACATGCTAACACTCAAACAAAGTCATGGAGGCGTTCATTACATCAAGGCGATGATGTGGGTTCACACTCCAAAGTGCCGGCATCAAGCCGTTCAAATGGTGCTTTTTCAAAGGAGGCAAGCAACAGAGGTAAAGAAGCAACTAAAACTGAGTCTAGTTTGCCTTCTAATGCTTGTGCTAGAGAAATTGAGTGTTTCAAGTGCAAGGGAAGGGGTCATATGACGCGTGATTGCCCAAATCAACGAAGAGTGCTTTTCACTAAAGATGGCTATATTTAAACAAGTTCTAGTAGTGATTCTGAAAGCGAAAATCTGACGATTCCAATGAGAATGTTGTCTATTGTGATCCAGAATTGAATGGTGTTAATCTTTTGGTCCGAACGGTGCAAAGTAAAGAAACTGAAACCAAAGGACAGTGGTGGAATGTTTTCCAGGCGGAGTGCAAGATCAAAAATAAAGCATGCAAGTTGATCATTGATGGTGGTAGTCATACGAATGTGATTAGCAAAGATTTGGTGTGTGCTTTAGGGTTGTCGACGTGGAGGCATCCTCAACCACATCATGTGGAGTGGCTACACAACTCCGAAAGGCTAGAGATAACTCACAAGGTACGTGTTCTGTTTGTTGTTGTTGACTATGTTGGCAAGGTATCCTTTGTTTAGTACAATTTCAGGCTATCAAAAGCCGAGGATGGCTTTTCTTGAAGAAGGGGAGATGATGCGGATACGCACATGCTTAGCACTTTTAAGTCAAATACATTATTTCACTGGAAAGAAGTATTGAGCTGCATTAAATATTGTCAGGTGAATTTATTTCATAATGAATTTCCTTCTATTCGTAGGAACGATATACTACCTTATGCCAAATTTTTTTTATTATTAGGTTTGAATATTATGATGATTCCAGAGCCAAAGCAATGAAGAAGCACATGGAGAGTAATCATATTTGCTACCAAGAACAAAAATCTTAAAGCCCATGGAGATGAAAGGAGAAAGCCGCTTGCCCATGCAGCTGATCAAGGAGGAAAGAAACCCATGCAGTGGGAGAGCAAAAAGGGAGGAGCCCAAGGACTTAAACTACAAGTTTTGGATAAGATTTTCAAGCCAAATTCGGACCTCCCACGTGCTCAAGCCAATTCAAACTCGGATTCAACTCAGGATTCAATTCGGATTCGGTTCGGGACAGCCTGATAGGCAGTTACTAAAAAGGCCATAACTTTTATAAACGGAGTCCGATTCAGGTGTTCTTGTACTCGTTGGAAAGATAATGTCAAGGGCTACACAATGGATCTGGTACCACCTTCAAATTCATCACGAATAAAAAGTTATGACCGAAACATTATGACGGGTGGAAAATATGGTTTCCTTTTTATGAGAGTTCGTATCTAAAACCATATAGGGTTGAGTTGTACTTGGTTTGGGGACCATATGGACATCCCAAGGGGCTATATAAGCCTTGTATTGGCAGCCTTTAGGGCTCAGACCACGGTTGAGAAAAATCAATCTACTAAAGTTTTCGAGTTTAGCATTGCTGCCGAAATTCCTTATGGAATTAGGAGTATCTTCTTCAATCAAGATCGTTGAGCCTTTTCGCTGGGAATTGGGTGCACGATAGATCTTCGCTTGGCGGTCGGCGAAATCAACACGAGTGTGTTTTGGCGGATTAAAGAGTGTTCGTCCGTTGCACTGGCATTGGAGGATCATTACGATTCATCAAGACTCCCGTGAGTATCCATCCTACGCCGAGAAGATCGGGCGACCCCGTATCATCTTGGTATCAGAGCGCGATTTACTCGGTAGGATCTTATCCCTTTAAATTTCAGTTTATTACTTGCTGTCCTATAGTCCAGAAACTGAAAATACAAAAAAAAATCCAAACCCTAGTTTCGCATATGTTATTTCCGTGAGTTTTATTAAGTCTTGATCCATTAGAAATTTGTTTACGTGCTGATCTTTGTGTTCCTTTGCGTTACTTGATCTTGTGTCTCCATAAAAAAAAGTAGATTCAATTTACTCTTGAAGTTGAGTCCGTGTCCCTAACTCCTTCCAGATCAATCCGAGTACAACCCTAGAATCCAAGTCGGATTTGGCTAACTGTCCACTTCCGAATCCGTGTGGAATTTGCTATCCAAAACCAACTCTAGGGAGGTGTTAGAGTTCGCGTTGGCTTTCTTGAACACCATACATACAAGCTTCACTTATATCCTTTGACTACTTGAGACTAGTAATTGATATTGCATTGAGGGCTGCTCCTGAATAGTCCTAGCTGAACATTGGGCTTGTGCATCACTCACCCCGGCCAATTAAAAAAAATTCAAAGTTTGTGATCTATATACCTCAATAGACTCAGAACAGTGAGTTGAACATATTTGGGTGATTGGCAAGGTAACAAAAAAAAGAGAGGTGAGCAAAAAAAAAGAGAAAAAAAGAGAGAGGGAGAGAAGGCTGATTGGGTGAGTAGTTCTATTTCATATTTTCAATTTGAGTAACTAAAATTCTTGAGCAATCCTGTGCCCTCTATTCTTGTTGCATTGAGTCACATTGATGCAAACGAGACTCCTAATACTTGATGCAAACGAGCTATTGTTCCTGATTGTTTCCATCTAGCTCATTCCTTTGTTGCATTGAGTCACATTGATCTTTGCGTGTGCGTTCATACACTTCACTTATATCTATTGGATCAGCACATAGGCAATATTTTCTAGCTTGGATTATTACTTAATTTACAACATCGTGAAATTCAGATTGTGTAGGATAAAAACTTCATAACCAAGCTCCACAAAATATCCTTTGCTGTGCAATTGTGAGTCACTTTTAAATCCGCTTGATCATCACTTGTTATTGAAACCACCTCCAAGTGTAAGTTTCTTTTGGCCTCAATTCACTTCGGAAAGGTGGAGACGACTACATGGGAGAGGAGCATGGTCTGAATTCCCCGGTGACTCGCTTTCAACATCAGGCATCAAAAAGTACATTGCAACAAGAGCTCCAATCAGGCACCACTGCTAAGTATGTACAACTTAAGGCGGATATGCAGGATTTCCGTATTGAGCTCAATCAACAAATGAAGGTGTTAGACAAAAACATCGTGAATGATATTGTGCAAGCACTTCGTCCCCAACAAGAAGAAGATAGCTTTGTTCCTTTCTATGGCAGTGATGATCCAGAGGAGTATCTTGAGTGGGAACGGCGAATGGAGAAAGTGTTTAGATTTCAGAAACTTCCCAAAGACCAAGAGGTGATGCGTGCCACGAGGGAGTTTGAAGACTATGCTTATAGTTGGTGGCAACAACTAATTGGAAAACAATTTGTTGTGGGGGTGGCCCCACCTAAGCCCAGCAGCTGTTAGGAGGTTATAAGAACCAGAGTAACGTGTGTAACGACATGAGTGCCCCTAATGGGGATGTACGGATGTAAGGGCATATCTGTAAAACATACTCCATGTGAATATATATATCGGGATGAGGAGAGGGTAAGGCGAACACTCCCACCTCTCCACTACCATCTCTCTCTGTTTGGTCAAGTAACCACAACAGCTTGGCGCCGTCCGTGGGGAGGACAAGGACAAGTCGAAGACCGAAGAAGGATGGCACGAAAAAGCTTCATCGGCGGCGCGGGAAAGAAGACAGCTGGGTCGGGCGGCGCGTGAACACGTGGCCGGCATCGCGCCGAAGGAGCCGGGCAGCGTGGCGTAGGCGCAGTGGTCGCGGGCGCCGACGCTCGCGCCACAACGACCGACCCCGCCGGCGCCGCTACAACGACATCCAACCCCGTCGCTCGCACCACAACGATCGACCCCGCCGGCGCCGCTACAACGACATCCAACCCCGCCGCTGGCACTGCAACGACAGCCCCCGCCACCCTCGCCGGCAGCACGGATCAGACGGCCGGGGGTAGCCGCAACGAAGCATCCGGCGGATCCGCAGATCGTGAGGCGATGGTCCCTGCGCTGACCCGTCCGCTGGGTGTTCCGGCGGCCCCGACAGCACCCGCGGTGGAAAGCGCCCTACTAGCAGCCCTCAACGCGTTCCAGCGGGAACTAGGGGACCTTCGCGGAGCCGTCCGAGATATACAAGAGGCTCGAAGCCAGCAGGCGCGCCAGTAATCGCGCCCGAGCCCACGCCGGAGAGGGCGGATGATGAGGCGATGGGGTCCCGATCTTCCGATCGGATGATAACTATCGATTTTGGCGGAGGTGACCCTTGCGATCCGACTACAACCGAACGACGTCGCTTGCGCCTTAGCAATCGCTGAACCACACTCCAAGTTGTTATCAACCGTCATTCTTGCCATTCTAAGCCGCTATCCCGCGGGCTCGTCCTTAACACACGCTAAAGCTGGGGCCTCGCTCGAAGAAGGTCGGCCTGCCCAAAAGTTCAACGACTCCTCGGCCCTTTGCCAGCGTCGAAGGCGCCGCCGGGTCGCAAGGCCAGACGCGAGCAGTCGCCCCCAGCAAGGAAGCTGCTCGGGATAAAGGCAAGTAATCAATTCGTGAAGCAAGCACGCACTTTATTCATTCAATTAAGGGGCAGACGTTACAACGCACGCCTACACCTAGCCACGTTCGCGCCGCACCTGTGAGCCTTCGGCATCTCCGGAGGCCTCGGCGCCACCCTCGTCACGCCGCGGGACTTCGTCTAGAAATTGGCCGAGGCTCCCCTCCCCGTGAAGGGACTTCCAAAGCTCAACCTGCGCGGCGGCTATCCCGACGTAGTCCCAGATCCGCTCATAGAAGAATTTGACGGGGTGGCGAGCGGCACGGATTTCACCGGACATCACTCCGGCCCCGCCGGGCATCTCCAGCTGAGGGTTCTCCAGCCCGGCGATGTGCGTACAACCACGGTGCCGAAGGAGGGCGCACACCAGGCACGCAGCCACATAGGCACAGTGGTCGCCAAAGTTCGTCGCAGCCCCGCGCGCAACGTCGGCGGCATCATGGATCCAGCGAAGGGCCCGCAGCAGCTCCTCCAGGCCGAAGGCGTGGTCCGGCACCGCACCCACAAGTCTTTGGAGGTGGACTTCCAGCATTTGCAGGGCGTCCCACGCAATGACCGAAGCCTCGCCAAGCGTCTGGTTGCGCTCTGCTAGAGTCGAGGCAAGCTCGCCCTTTTCCTTCTCCAGCAAGGCGACTTGCTGCAGAAGGCCGTCCCGCTCCGCCGCGAACTTTATCCGCGCCGCCTCGGTGGCCGACTCCCGCGCCGACACGGCAGCCCCCTCGGCGTGTGCCTTCCCCTCGGCGCACTCCGCCTCAAGCTGGCGGATTCGGGCATCCTGGGCGGACCTGATGAGGACATCCTTTCCATGCATACAACCATGCCGACTCCATATCAAACTGAAACTATGATACAAGGACCAATGACTAGAGCGCGAGCACGTCTGCTTAACCATCAGGTGAATGCGTTCCTAAGTTTGCATACAAATGTTTCAAAGAATGGAATACTACTTAATTCTTGTGATGATTTAATTGTCCTTAGGAACCATGGGGAAGAACCACATGAGCTCAAGTATAGAAGTGGAACCGTCAAGCGCAAACCAAGTCCTGTTCACGAGTTTGACTCGGATTCGGCCTTGTTGACAGCGCCTACTTCAAACGGCCGTAACTTTTGATCCAGAAGGTTTCTCGGGGCCCATGAGTACTTGTTGGAAAGCTCTTGAAGTCTACTTTCAGATGGATCCGGCCTCACCTCCAAATTCCATCCGAGTCGACCAGAAACTGCAAAACAATTCACGTCGCTTTCCAGTCCGAGTCAAAGTGGGCCTTGGGCCTTGTAATTCGAGTCCTATTTGGCTTCCTTGTGTTTTGGCCGACCCTCCACCTTCTGTGACCCTTAAATAGGCAGCCGCACCCTCTTCTAGGGTTTGGGTTTTGTTTAGACTAAGTTAGCTTTTGCTGCTTTGCCTTGTACTCGCGCGTGTCGGCTAGACCGCCCGAATACTTGTCTTCGGAACCCCACCGTTTTCTGTTTTCGATTGAATCTTACATCGTTACTTACAATTGAGTTGCTGTTCATCTTGTTCTTGCTTGTTCTTCGATTGCTTGCAGGAACAAGAACCCTCGTGGTTAGGTTGATCGTGCGCCGACAAGGTCACGAACAATCTCTGAGTTGGTGTATCGATCGCTAAGGCGCAACGCCCCTGGATGGTTGTAGTCGGTCGCCAACGCCATCTCTTTCCCCAATCGAATCTACCACTCTCATCGAAAGATCGGGACCCCTAGTGCTATCGGTTGGTATCGAGCTCAAGGTTGATCGGTGAGAGATCTTATCTAGTCCTTGCAATTTTTACCTACTGATCCAGAAAACCAAAAAAATAGCAGATCAGATCTATTCCCAAAATCCAAACAATTTGAGCCTTTATCTATTGCTGCATAGTCCTTGTTTGTTGAGTCTTGGTTGCATCGTCGTGTCCTTTGCTGGTCTTAGTGTCTAGTTCCTTTAGAGTTTCGAGTTCATTCACGTTTTGGACTCACCGTTGCGATTAGATCCGAACTGTCATAGGAGGGCAAAAAAAAAAAAAAAGAGGAGGACTCGGTTGCTGCCCTAATTGGTCTTGGAGTAGGACACGGTTTCGCCTAATTGGATTGGAGTAGGACTCGGTTTACGCCTAATTGGTATTGGAGTAGGGCACGAATTCGGATTCAACTACATCGTGTGTGAAAAAAAAAGAGAAAAGAAGGAACAGGCAGCCGCATCTAGAAGAGCCGCGGCATAAAAAAAAAAGAAAAAAAAAGAAGAAAAAAAAACAGAGGAGAGAGAAACAGCTAACTTTTGCATACGACCTCCGATTGAGGCGATTCTTGATCCGTTGGAAAGGAAATCGGAAGATAGAGTGGAAAAAAAAAGAAGTCCGGAAAAACTGGAGATTTCAGAGCCGCGTAAGCCATCGGGCACATACGCGGCAGCTTCGACCCCAAAAAACGTCGTTTAGGGCCTCAAAACGGGCCCGCAAACCGAGGAAAAATCAAGTTTCTCAGAATTCGCTCAAAATTGACAGAGCCCTTCTGCACGTGATTCTAAGGTACCCGTGAAGACGGCACCCTTTTCGAGCTCCGAACTCCGTGTGCAACGCCATCTAGTTTCTTTTCGCACGGTGTGTCTTCGTTTGTGTTCTAGGCTCGCGTCTCTAGTACGGTCTAGCCTAGGACCAGCACGGTGCCGTCGTTGAGCGATCATTCAACTTGCTTTGACTAATGTGGTTCTAGTTATCCTTTGTTCACTCTCAGCCCACCTATAGCTCCACAGATTTGGCTACCACCTCACGGGGACTAGCGACCAAGGCAGCGATACACCCAATTTCCAGGAGATATTGTCTTGACTTGTCGGCTGCCATCACCTCCTGCTCGCTGTGGTAAGAACTTGTAAGAGCTTGACAGAACAGGTTGAGAGTGTGCGACTTGATTTAACCACATCCCGGTAGTTGTGAGGGTATAACCTGCAGTTTTAATTATTTTTATCTTCTTGGTTTGTTTCTTGTGTTCTTCTAACAATGTCGGAGAACCGGAGGACTGCGGGCAGCGCAACATTCCCCTCGGACTAGGGGCATCATACAACACTTTGAGCGCCAAATGAAGCTGCACATCTGAAGGACTTGATGAGGATGTACGGGTCACCAACGAACGCCTTGGCCAATTGGAGGCGCGCAGATCGACACCAACACTACGCTTGCAACATTGGAGGCTTCGTTGGCACCATCAACACCTCACTTGCTGAGATTTTGAGACGCGTCTTGATGAGAGGGCCGTGCATCTCCCGCTGCACCGACTCAGCGTACTCGTGCCAACATTGGTGTCTTGGGCAGCGGGGTGGGACGAAAATGGTGGAGACGATTATGCGGTGACACGAGATTGATGATGATGAGGACGCCACCGTCAACGCCAACCACGCCGGGCTGAGGTACGTGACAATGATGAATCGCTTGGTAAGATTAAGTTCACTATGCCACTTTTTGATGGAAAATATAACCCGATGCTTATATCACTTGGGAATTGGTGTTGATCAGAAATTTGCTTGTCATGCATTCCCGAAAACAAAAGGGTTAGGGCTGCTACTAGTGAGTTTACTGATTTTGCGTCTGTTTGGTGGAGTGAATATTCTAAGAAAAATCCTTTCACCATACCACAAACTTGGGATGCATTAAAAGAATCATGCGAGCTAGATTTGTTCCCTCATATTATGCACGTGATTTGTTACATAAGTTGCAACAATTGAGGCAAGGTAGTAAAAGCGTAGAGGAATATTTTCAAGAATTGCAAACAGGCATGCTGCGTTGTGACTTAGAGGAAAGCGAGGAAGCCGCTATGGCTAGGTTTATGGGTGGTTTGAATCGGAAATTCAGGATATCTTAGCTTACAAGGAATATAATTCTATCACTCGTTTATTTCATCTTGCTTGTAAAGCTGAAAGAGAAGTACAGGACGACGCGCGAGCACTAGGACTAACGCTTCGCAGGTCGTGGAAACATTTGGTCTCAACGTGCATCCGCCGCACCATCAAGCCAACCCCTGCACCTTCTTCCACCAACAGCAAGCCACGGTTGTCATCATCAAATTCGGCATCTCGGGCATCCGAAGCAACAAAGGGGCAGCCCAAGCACATGCAAAGAGCTCTTCGTCCGTTGCATCTACGGGACGAACAAGGGATATCCAATGTCATCAATGCAAGGGTATGGCCATGTGAGGAGTGAGTGCCCAACCAAGCGTGTTCTGATTGTGAGAGATGATGGTGGGTATTCTTCGCTAGTGATTTGGATGAGGATACATATGCTATGCTTGCAGCTGACCATGCAGGTAGTGGGAAGGAGCAAGAAGAAGAGCACATTGGTGCTGAAGATGCAGAGCGCTATGAGAGCCTCATTGTGCAGCGTGTGTTGAGTGCACAAATGGAGAGGGCGGAGCAAAATCAGCGGCACATCCTTTTCCAAACAAAGTGCGTCGTGAAGGAACGTTCATGCCGAGTGATAATTGATGGAGGAGCTGCAACAACTTGGTGAGCTCCGATATGGTGGAGAAGCTTGCGTTGAACACCAAACCTCACCCACACCCTTACTACATTCAATGGTTCAATAACAGCGGCAAGGTGAAGGTAACACGAATGGTGAGAGTAAATTTTGCTATTGGTTCTTATCACGATGTTGTAGAATGCGATGTTGTCCCTATGCAAGCATGCTCTATGCTGTTAGGTAGACCGTGGCAATATGATAAAGATTCACTGCATCATGGTAAGACAAACCAATATTCTTTTGTGCATCATGACAAGAAAATTGTGTTACATCCTATGTCTCCTGAAGCTATTTTCAAAGATGAGATTGCTAGAGCTAGTAGAGAGAAAAATCAGGAGCATAATAGGAGTGAAAATCAGATTGTTGCAAGTGAACTTGAGCAACATAAAAGAAAAACTCTAAATCTGTTCATGAGAATAAAACTGAGATTAAATTGCAAGGTGCATGTTTTCTTGCTACTAAGTCTGATGTGAATGAGCTGGATGCTAGTACTTCTATTTGCTATGCCTTACTTTGCAAACAAGCTTTATTTTCATTTGAGGAGGTACCTTCTTCTCGTGCCTCCTGCTGTCACTAATCTTTGCAGGAGTACATGGATGTCTTTCCAAAGGACGTGCCACGGGGCTACCACCGGGCGAGGGATTGAGCACCAGATTGATTTGATTCCCGGGGCATCTTTGCCCAATCGTGCGCCATACAGGACCAATCCGGAAGAAACTAAGGAGATTCAGCGTCAAGTTCAAGAATTGCTTGATAAAGGTTATGTGCGTGAGTCTCTTAGCCCTTGTGCTGTTCCGGTAATTTTAGTGCCTAAGAAAGATGGATCATGGCGTATGTGTGTGGACTGTAGAGCGATCAATAACATTACCATTAGATATCGTCACCCTATTCCTAGGTTAGATGATATGCTTGATGAATTAAGTGGCTCTATTGTCTTCTCTAAAGTTGATTTGCGTAGTGGGTACCACCAAATTCGCATGAAATTGGGAGATGAATGGAAAACAGCATTTAAAACTAAGTTCGGTTTGTATGAGTGGTTAGTAATGCCATTTGGTTTAACTAATGCACCTAGCACATTCATGAGATTAATGAACGAGGTTTTGCGTGCTTTCATTGGTAAATTTGTAGTGGTCTATTTTGATGATATATTGATATATAGCATATCACTAGAGGAACACCTTTGCCATTTACGTGCTGTTTTTGATGCTTTACGTAATGCACGTTTATTTGGTAACGTTGAGAAGTGCACATTTTGCACGGATCGAGTCTCTTTCTTGGCTATGTTGTTACTCCACAGGGCATAGAAGTTGATCAAGCCAAGGTTGAGGCAATACAGAGTTGGCCGACTCCTAAAACGGTCACGCAGTGCGAAGTTTTCTAGGACTTGCTGGATTCTATCGTCGTTTTGTGAAGGATTTCAGCACCATCGCTGCACCATTGAATGAGCTCACTAAAAGGGGGTGCCGTTTACTTGGGGAATGCACAGAAGACGCCTTCAACACATTGAAAGATAAGTTAACACATGCACCATTACTCCAACTTCCAGATTTTAGTAAGACTTTTGAGCTAGAATGTGATGCTAGTGGAATTGGATTGGGTGGTGTGCTGTTGCAAGATGGTAAACCTGTGGCATACTTTAGTGAAAAATTGAGTGGGCCTAGTTTGAACTATTCTACTTATGATAAGGAATTATATGCTCTAGTTCGAACTTTAGAGACATGGCAACATTATTTATGGCCCAAAGAATTTGTCATTCATTCTGATCATGAGTCATTAAAGCATATTAGAAGTCAAGCAAAATTGAACCGTAGGCATGCAAAGTGGGTTGAATTCATAGAGTCTTTTCCTTATGTCATAAAACACAAAAGGGAAAGGAGAATGTTATTGCTGATGCATTGTCTAGGAGATATACCATGCTCTCACAACTTGACTTCAAAATTTTTGGATTGGAAACAATTAAGGAGCATTATGTTCATGATGATGATTTTAAAGACGTGTTGCTGAATTGCCAAGAGGGAAAAACGTGGAATAAATTTGTTCTAAATGATGGATTTGTGTTTAGAGCTAACAAACTATGCATTCCAGCTAGCTCCGTTCGTTTGTTGTTGTTACAGAAGCGCATGGAGGTGGGCTGATGGGGCATTTTGGAGCGAAGAAGACGGAAGACATACTTGGTAGTCATTTCTTTTGGCCAAAGATGAGACGTGATGTGGAACGTTTTGTTGCTCGCTGCACTACGTGTCAAAAGGCTAAGTCACGACTTAATCCTCACGGTTTGTATATGCCTCTACCTGTTCCTAGTGTGCCTTGGGAAGATATTTCTATGGACTTTGTTTTAGGACTGCCTAGGACAAAGAAGGGGAGGGATAGCATATTTGTTGTTGTGGATAGATTTTCTAAGATGGCACACTTCATACCATGTCATAAAAGTGATGATGCTTCCAATATTGCTGATTTGTTCTTTCGTGAAGTTGTTCGTTTGCATGGTGTGCCAAATACAATAGTTTCCGATCGTGACACTAAATTCCTTAGCCATTTTTGGAGAACTTTATGGGCTAAATTGGGGACTAAGCTGTTATTTTCGACTACGTGTCATCCCCAAACTGATGGGCAAACTGAAGTTGTGAATAGAACTTTATCTACCATGCTTAGGGCTGTTTTGAAAAAGAACATTAAAGTGTGGGAAGAATGCTTGCCTCATATTGAATTTGCTTATAATCGTTCGCTGCATTCTACTACAAAGTTGTGCCCTTTTGAGATTGTCTATGGCTTTGTGCCTCGTGCTCCTATTGATTTGCTACCACTTCCATCTTCGGAGAAGTTAAATTTTGATGCTAAACAGCGTGCTGACTTGATGTTGAAATTGCATGAGACAACCAAAGAAAATATTGAACGCATGAATGCTAAATATAAACTTGCTGGTAGTAAAGGAAGGAGGCATTTAACTTTTCAACCGGGTGATTTAGTTTGGTTGCATTTGAGAAAAGAAAGATTTCCTGAATTGAGGAGGTCTAAGTTGATGCCTAGAGCTGATGGTCCTTTCAAAGTGTTGGAAAAGATTAATGACAATGCATATAAACTTGAGTTGCCTGCAGATTTTGGGGTTAGTCCCACCTTTAACATTGCAGATTTGAAGCCATACTTGGGAGAAGAAGATGAGCTTGAGTCGCGGACGACTCAAATGCAAGAAGGGAGGATGATGAGGACATCCTTTCCATGCATACAACCATGCCGACTCCATATCAAACTGAAACTATGATACAAGGACCAATGACTAGAGCGCGAGCACGTCTGCTTAACCATCAGGTGAATGCGTTCTAAGTTTGCATACAAATGTTTCAAAGAATGGAATACTACTTAATTCTTGTGATGATTTAATTGTCCTTAGGAACCATGGGGAAGAACCACATGAGCTCAAGTATAGAAGTGGAACCGTCAGCGCAAACCAAGTCCTGTTCACGAGTTTGACTCGGATTCGGCCTTGTTGACAGCGCCTACTTCAAACGGCCGTAACTTTTGATCCAGAAGGTTTCTCGGGGCCCATGAGTACTTGTTGGAAAGCTCTTGAAGTCTACTTTCAGATGGATCCGGCCTCACCTCCAAATTCCATCCGAGTCGACCAGAAACTGCAAAACAATTCACGTCGCTTTTCCAGTCCGAGTCAAAGTGGGCCTTGGGCCTTGTAATTCGAGTCCTATTCGGCTTCCTTGTGTTTTGGCCGACCCTCCACCTTCCGTGACCCTTAAATAGGCAGCCGCACCCTCTTCTAGGGTTTGGGTTTTGTTTAGACTAAGTTAGCTTTTGCTGCTTTGCCTTGTACTCGCGCGTGTCGGCTAGACCGCCCGAATACTTGTCTTCGGAACCCCACCATTTTCTGTTTTCGATTGAATCTTACATCGTTACTTGCAATTGAGTTGCTGTTCATCTTGTTCTTGCTTGTTCTTCGATTGCTTGCAGGAACAAGAACCCTCGTGGTTAGGTTGATCGTGCGCCGACAAGGTCACGAACAATCTCTGGAGTTGGTGTATCGATCGCTAAGGCGCAACGTCCCTGGATGGTTGTAGTCGGGTCGTCAACGTCATCTCTTTCCCCAATCGAATCTACCACTCTCATCGAAAGATCGGGACCCCTAGTGCTATCAGGACCGAACCTCAGCGGGCTCGTGCAATTGCTCCTCGACGGCCTGCAGCCTATCTTCCAGCGCCCTTTGCGCATGAACATAAGCCGTCTGCAGGGCCTGCCCCAGCACCAGGGTCTATAGGGCAAAAAGTGATTCAGCAAGCGTAGTATGGCCGGGTGTTATCATATAGCTACGTACTTACCCGCACCCCTGACACCACGAAGCCGTCCCTTAGACGGTCCACCCCGTACGTGGGTAGCACCTGCTGCCTGACGCTGGCAGCCGCGTCATCCACAATGCCATGCCATGCCCTCAGCGTCTCCAGCGGGGGGACGAAGTCCGCGGGGCCGGAGCGCGGAACGCTCCTGCCAACAGCGCTGGAACCCTCGCGTTCCGGCAAAGGCTCCTCCTCCGGGATAAGCGACACTGTAGGCAAAAGTGCGTGTGAGCACACCACAAGGAGCAACAAAAACGTTCCAGGATAACCCATGCCAACTTACCCTCGGTGGCAGCCGGCGGAGTTTGGGAGCCTTCCCCCTAGTCCCAGGAATGGGAACAGTGGCGCAAACCCCTTCCGGAGGTGCGGTTCCGCAAGGAACAAAGGCTCCCGCGTTTACCGTCGCCTCAGAGCGCTCCGGCAAGGTGGACGGCGTGGTCCGAGGCGTAGGAGGAACACGCGCCGTAGGGACCTCGGCATGGGTGTCGGAGTCCCACAAACTCCCGACGCCCGTCACCATGGTGAACCCCCTCGACGTTTGGTGGAGCCACGGCCGCAGGCATGGCCGTTTGGCCAGAATGGGGCAGCGCCCGCCTCAAAGAACCACGGGGAACAGCTCGCGGCGCAGCACCCGGGGCAAAGCCCCGGCGGCAACCTCTACGGGCGTCGACTCAGCTCCGGCCGCCGCGGCGACCACGACCGAAGATTGCCTCTCCGGCATCGCGGCGGCCATGGCCGAAGGCTGCGTCTCCGGCGTCGAGACGGTCGTCACCGAAGGTTGCGCCTCCGACGACGTAGCCGCCACAGCCGGGCGCCCCACTTCAACACGGCAAACCGGCTCGGGTCCCGTCTCGACGACCGCAAGGGGATGCGAGACCTCCTCCCTCTGGCGGGCTGCCGTGAGCCCGTCGTCCGGGACGCCCCCAGAGGACGCTTCGCCCCTGGCGTCCCCAGCCTCCAAGCCTGAGTCGGCATATCTCGCCGAATCTGACTCCGCGTCGGCCGCGCCGGGGGCAGCGGCAGGCGCGGCTGCCATGCCAAGAACGACGGACGCTCCGCCTCGCCCCCTTTTGCGAGACGGCGCCTTCGTCTTCGCAGCACCGGCGTCTTGAGGTTGCGAAGACGAACAAGGGCGGTCCGGCAAGGCCCAAGGCCTCGCACACATGATTTATCCGCCCCAGCCCCGTCGACGCAGTTGCGGACGAGCGCTGCTTGTGTTCCCTGCCGATATACGGCCCGAGGAACACGCGCACGAGTCGCTCCGCGTCATCCAAGCTAATCTCTAAATTAAAGCAGAAGAAAAACGGGGGTGAATGCGTAACACGCTACACGCGGACAAAGGGAGCGAGGTGGTCAGCACTTACGAGGGTTGGGGGGCGCCGGTAGTACGCAGACCGACGGCTCAACGTTGTCGTCTCGACGACTCTCAACGGCAAGGCGCCAGCCGCTCACAAGCGGCGTCACGTCGTACATCACGAACTCTTCGGCGAGGTCACGCATATTGAAGCGGGCCGCCAAGCCCACGAGTCGTCGGGCGATCGCTGTCACGTCGCCCGATGTCCGCGGGCGAAGTCCTGAATGCGATCGGCCGACCCGTACACTCGAGGCCGCTCCCGCTCTCTACATGGTGGTAGAACCACCGCTTCATCCACTGGGACTCCCACTTCCCGCGAGTCGCATTCGCGGGGAAAAGCTTGGTGCAGGACGGCCGGAGAAGGAAGCTAACACTGCCAAAGTTCGACCGTGTCCCGCCCTTCCGATCTTTGGGCTGGCACCGTGCCTCGTGCAGATAGGCAAACAAAGAAGAGCTGGTCCAGCACGCTCCCGAACGCAAAGCCCAACTGTATACGGCAAGCCGGGCCACGGCGTTTGGAGTCAGCTGCCCCAGTTTCAACCCAAAGGTCCGTAGCACGTCGCCCACAATAGCCGCCGCCGGGATGCGGAGCCCTGCATCCAAGAAGGCGACGAACACGATCACCTCGGACGGCTCGGGGTGCGGCTCGGTCTCATCGGGGGCGGGCAGTTGTACCGCCTGGCGATCGGAAAGCTTCCCCTCACGCAGCAGTCGCTGGATGGCCTTCTCGGTCACAAGCGAAGGGCCCAGCTCGCCGGAGAACGAGCCTTCCTTCTCCGTCGCCAGCCACCACTTGTCTGCCGCCGCCGGGTCGTGCTCGCTCAGCGAGTACTTCACCACCAGCAGCGACGGTCGCCAGCGAATGCCAGAGCCGCCAACCGCCTGGCCGCGCTTACCACCGGAGGCCATCGCTTCCAACAAAGAGATTGAAGCGGTGAAAATATCGCGAAAGTGTAGACGGCGGAGTAGATAGGAAAAAGGGCGTAAAGGTGCGGGGACGCTGTTACGGGGGGCTATTTCAAGCCACCTCGCCCATATCGCCGCTACCGAAGCATCGCAAGGATTCGCATGCCGGATGCAACCGCAGCGGCGCAAAGGTCCGCCCCGCACGATTCCCCGTAACCGAAAACGAGGCATCGTGGCGATGCACGCTACACCCGACCGCAGAACCAAGGACCATCAATGCAAGCGGTCACGGTCACGCAATTCCTGACCCGCCTTTTGGCCTTTTGGCAGGCTAGGTGTCGGTACCGATCGAAGGGTAGGAGACGGAGCGCGCGCGCCTACTTCGACTTAGGCGCCAGCCTCCGCTGCCACCCGCTCGAAGGGTCGGGGAAGGAGCGCGCGCGCGTCTCGCCGACTTAGGCGCCCGCCCGCGCCACCCATTCGAAGGGTAGGGACGGAGCGCGCGCCTCGGCTCCGACTTAGGCGCCCACCTCGCGCCACCCGTTCAAGGGTAGGGGACGGAGCGCGCGCGTCTCGCCGACTTAGGCGCCAGCCTCGCCGCCACCCGCTCAAGATTACTATTTTGAAGTGCAAGATGCGATGCGTCGTGCTGGTGTCACTAGTTGATAGCACTAGCGGTCCCGATCTTTCGATGAAAGTGGTAGATTCGATTGGGAAGGAGATGACGTTGACGACCGACTACAACCATCCAAGGACGTTGCGCCTTAGCGATCGATACACCAATTCCAGAGGTTGTTCGTCACCTTGTCGGTGCAGCATCAACCTAACTATGAGGGTACTTGTTCCTGCAAGCAATCGGAGAACAGGCAAGAACAAGATGAACAGCAACTCAATTGCAAATAATCGATGTACAATTCAATCAAAAACAGAAAAACGGTGGGGTTCCGAAGACAAGTATTCGGGCGGTCTAGCCGACACGCACGAGTACAAGGCGAAGTAGCAAAAGCTAACTTAGTCTATCAAAACCCAAACCCTAGAAGAGGGTGTGGCTGCCTATTTAAGGGATACAGAAGGTGGAGGGTCGGCCAAAACACATGGAAGCCGAAAAGAACTCGATTACAAGGCCCAAGGCCCACTTTACTCGGACTGGAAAGGTGATGTGACTTATTTTGCAGTTTCTGACCAGTTCGGATGAAATTTGAAGGTGAGACCAGATCCATCTGAAAGTAGACTTCAAGAGCTTTCCAACGAGTACTCACGGGCCCCGAGAAACCTTCTGGATCAAAAGTTATGGCCATTTAAAGTAGACGCTGTTGGGAAGGCCGAATCCGAGTCAAACTCGCGAACAGGACTTGGTTTGCGCTTGACAGTTCCACTTCTATACTTGAGCTCACGTGGTTCTTCCCCATGGTTCCTAAGGACAATTAAATCATCACAAGAATTAAGTAGTATTCCATTCTTTGAAACATTTGTATGCAAACTTAGGAACGCATTCACCTGATGGTTAAGTTGACGTGCTCGCGCTCTAGTCATTGGTCCTTGTATCATAGTTTCAGTTTGATGTGGAGTTGGCATGGTTGTATGCATGGAAAGGATGTCCTCATCACTAGTCCATCAAGGGAGAAGGCATACTTCAGGGGTGGCTTAAATTCTAAGATCGCCGCTTCACTTCAGCATAAATATTTTAGTAGCGTGCATGATCTTATGAATTGTGCTATTGAGGTGTAGAAGATGACCGAGCTTGGGACTTTCCCCATATAGCCAAATTGAGTGAGAGTGATAAAAAGAGTGAGCTGTGTGATCCCACCATATGTGAGTTTGAGGGCATCCAAATTGAGACTGAGAGGAACACCAAAAGAGAAGAAAGAGGTAGATGATGGGCAAAGTGAGGTTGATTTTGAAACTAACACATTAATGTCTACTTCTAGTGTTGTTTCTCACATTGTGCAGGTTGAAATTGAAGATGAGGAATTAAACATTCAACAACTGGCATCATTGGAAGTCAAAGATGAGGAGATAACCACGGTTGAAGATGAAGTACTTTCTGTCCCATTGTTACATCATGATGATTTAATACCTACAACACCTATATCAATTGAGGAGAACAATAAACGTAACAATATTGGCACTGAAATTAATTGTGAAATGGTGAGTACTTGTGAGAACTCATATGTGCGATTGAAAATTCCATGTTCTGAAATTTCTTTGCTCAATTTACATAATGTGGAATTGAGTACTCATAAGGAAGTTCTTACTCGAATATCTCCTAATGATTCTTTGTGCTATGTCATGTTTGATGATCCTAGAGAGCTATCTAATGTGATTGAGAATGTTGCTGAAATTTCGTGTTTAAAATCACTAGTTAGTACCCATGCATATACATATAAGTTCAATTTGATTGGAAACTATGGTATAGATGATAAGTTTTATGTTTACCGAATATGCATTACATGTGATAAGCTTGCTGAATTGAAATTGCATATTTTGGATAAACAAATTTTTGTGCCATATCATGATCACAATGAGATGAGTTTCAACAATAGTGCTTCTTGTTTTAAAAGATTTCTTAAGCCTACTTATTCATCCTTTAATGTACAATCATGTACAAATAATCAGAGTAGCGCAGTTGAAGCATCGAAAGAACTTAAAATTTTCTCTTCCATATTTGAACCGTTCGATCTAGTTTTGCCCATTAATGACTTGTCCACGTACTTCGCAAAGTCGAGGATGACTTTTTCTTATGGGAGGGAGAATGGTGTGGATGAAAACATTACAATGTATGCATTTGATAGCTGTTGTAGTATCAATTGGTTTGCGCAAAACAGTGAGAATGAGAATGACACCATAATTGATTCATGCATATACCACGCATATGTGTTGTTCTTTTTGTTTACTACACCTCCAGGTAATAATAATGTGAAAGACAGAAGGGGTGTAACTGACCAATACATATACGATGCATACACATTGTATCCGTTGTTTAGTACAATTTCTAGCTATCAAAAGCCGAGGACGGCTTTTCTTGAAGAAGGGGAGGATGATGCGGATACGCACATGCTTAGCACTTTTAAGTCAAATACATTATTTCACTGGAAAGAAGTATTGAGCTGCATTAAATATTGTCAGGTGAATTTGTTTCATAATGAATTTCCTTCTATTCGTGGGAACGATATACTACCTTATGCCAAATTCTTTTTTATTATTAGGTTTGAATATTATGATGATTCCGGAGCCAAAGCAATGGAGAAGCACAAGGAGAGTAATCATATTTGCTACCAAGAACAAAAAGCTCAAAGCCCATGGAGATAGAAAGGAGAAAGCGCTTGCCCGTGCAGCTGATCAAGGAGGAAAGAAGCCCATGCAGTGGGAGATCAAAAAGGGAGGAGCTCAAGGACTTAAACTACAAGTTTTGGATAAGATTTTCAAGCCAAATTCGGACCTCCCACGTGCTCAACCCAATTCAAACTCGGATTCAACTCAGGATTCAATTCGGATTCGGTTCGGGACAGCCTGACAGGCAGTTACTAAAAAGGTCATAACTTTCACAAACGGAGTCCGATTCAGGTGTTCTTGTACTCATTGGAAAGATAATTTCAAGGGCTACGCAATGTATCTGTTCCCACCTTCAAATTCATCACGGATAAAAGTTATGACCAAAATAATATGACGGGTGGAAAATATAGTTTCCTTTTGTGAGAGTTCGTATCTAAAAGCATATAGGGTTGAGTTGTACTTGGTTTGGGGACCATATGTACGTCCCAAGAGGCTATAAGCCTTGTATTGGCAGCCTTTAGGGCTCAGACCACGTTTGAGAAAAATCAATCTACTAAAGTTTTCGAGTTTAGCATTGCTGCGAAATTCCTTATAGAATTAGGAGTATCTTCTTCAATCAAGATCGTTCAGCCTGTCCGCTGGGAATTGGGTGCACGATAGATCTTCGCTAGTGGTCGCGAAATCAACACGAGTGTGTTTTGGCAGATTAAAGAGTGTTCGTCCCTTGCACTGGCATTGGAGGATCATTACGATTCATCAAGACTCCCGTGAGTATCCATCCAACGTCGAGAAGATCGGGCGACCCCGTATCATATAAAGATTTGAAACCGATTCGGACTCGGATTGGGACAGCTGGCAAGACCGATACTAAAATGTCCATAACTTTCACAAACGGAGTCCGATTTGAGCGTTCTTGGACTCGTTCAAAGCTATTTGAAGCCACACAAAATGGACAAGGTGCCAGCCACGAAATCCTCATAGTCAAATCGCAAATTAAGAGTAACTCTAGTGTTGATGAATATTATAAAGAGATGGAGATATTGATGATCCGTACAGGACAGAGGAGCATGATGAGGCTACTATGGCACGTTTCTTTAATGGGTTGAATGGGGATGTGAAAGATAGGGTGGAGATGGTCCATTACTACAACATTCAAGACTTGGTGCATCAAGCTGAACGGCTGAACAACAATTGAAGCGCAAACAAGCCAAGGGTGGACATGCTAACACTCAAACAAAGTCATGGAGGCGTTCATTACAGCAAGACGATGATGTGGGTTCACACTCCAAAGTGGCGGCATCAAGCCGTTCAACTGGTGCTCTTTCAAAGGAGGCAAGCAACAGAGGTAAAGAAGCAACTAAAACTGACTCTAGTTTGCCTTCTAATGCTTGTGCTAGAGAAATTGAGTGTTTCAAGTGCAAGGGAAGGGGTCATACGATGCGTGATTGCCCAAATCAACGAAGAGTGCTTTTCACTAATGATGGCTATATTTCAACAAGTTCTAGTAGTGATTCTGAAAGCGAAAAATCTGACGATTCCAATGAGGATGTCGTCTATTGTGATCCAGAATTGAATGGTGTTAATCTTTTGGTCCGAAAGGTGCAAGTAAAGAACTGAAACCAAAGGACAGCGGTGGAGTGTTTTCCAAGCGAAGTGCAAGATCAAAGATAAAGCATGCAAGTTGATCATTGATGGTGGAAGTCAACCAATGTGATTAGCAAAGATTTGGTGTATGCTTTAGGGTTGTCCACGTGGAGGCATCCTCAACCACATCATGTGGAGTGGCTACACAACTCCGGAAGACTAAAGATAACTCACAAGGTACGTGTTCCGTTTGTTGTTGGTGACTATGTGTTGAAAAGGTGGCTTGCGACGTAGTTCCAATGGATGCATGTGGGCCGGTCCAACACACACACTTCTGAACATGGGGGAAAGAAGCATGTGTTGAAACCAAAATTGGAGAGTGCTATTCATGTTGATGAAGAAATTACAGCCAAGAAGAAGCAAGCTCTCAAGATTACCCCAAAGGAGGGGAGGATGATGTGGCACCTAGTAGCACTACAATTTTGGTTTGTGCTTGCAGTTCTGTGCATAATGTTCAAGAAGCTTTGAATACCAATTCTGAGGTTTCTAATGTGCACAAGAGACATATTTGGAAAGCTAATGAAGTCTATTTTCGAACGAATCAAACGGCACTTGATTTGGAGCTTACTACACAAATTTATGGCAATTTCATTGGATGCTGCACATGCTGTCCGGAGAGACGCGCGAGACTTGCCAAACAAAAATAGTTCGAGTATTGCAATGCAAGTAAGGAAAAAATCCGACCACACCATGGCCTTCTAAAGGTTGAGAATGACTCCTTTTCAGGTTCCAAACGGATTTGGAAACCCCTTGAACAAGAAAACAAAACATATAAAAATTTAAAACCAATTCGGACTCGTATTGGGACAGCTGGTAAGACCGATACTAAAACGTCCATAACTTTCACAAACGGAGTCCGATTTGGGTGTTCTTGGACTCGTTCGAAAGCTATTTCGAAGCCCCACACAATGGACAAGGTGCCAGCATCGAAATCCTCATAGTCAGATCGCAAATGAAGAGAGAATTCAGAGGTTACAGTTTAGGTATTTCCTTTTTAGTTCGTATTGGAGTTTGTTTCGGCCTTAGGCCAAGTTGTGCGTGAGTTTTAGTCAAGGCCGTGCATTGTGCACCAATATAAGGCCAGGGCCTTAGCCCCATTGTAACTCAGGTTATGATTTGAGAATTTGAAACCAGAAAATCACCATGGTTTGGGGGCCATTGTTGGCGTGTTCTTGAGATTTGCATCGAGGGATTGCTCTTGGTGTGTTGAATCCAATTGTGGTGTTAGATTCTACTCGCTGAAACTTCGGTTTCTCTACCCTTCGTTCGCGTGCTACGGTGATGAGGACATCCCTTTCATGGATACAACTCAGCCACAGCAAGTGTTACAAGGACCACTCACTCGAGCTCGTGCTCGTCAACTTAATTACCAGGTGAATTCATTCCTAGGTTCATATATTACTGAGAATAGACCGCTACCTAATGCAAGTGATTTAATTGTGCTTAGGAACCTGGGAAAGGATAAGGAGAGGGACGTGGAGTCATGGACATGCCTGGATGGAATAATGAAGTTCACCACGTCACTTTGGGGCCAAGCCAAACAAGAATTCGAGTTGGGCACGTTCTGGATTCAGATTCGGACTGCTGCAATGGTACCAAGTTCAAACGGGCATAACTTCCTCATACGGACTCCGATTGGGACGTTCTTGTACTTCAAGGAAAGCTTAGGAAGTCTATTTTCCAACGGATCTGACCTCATCTTCAAATTCTATCTGAGCCGGCCGCAATCATCAAAAGACTCCATGTTGGTTTTTGAGTCCGAGTCAAAAGGGTGTTGCGCCACCACCACTTGGGCCCATGGGCCTTGTAACCCTAGGGCGTGCCCTTGGACGCCCCCCCTGGTCGTTCTCCCTATAAAGGAGCCGCCGCCTCCGTTGCTAAGACTTGGATTTCGTTGAGTTTAGGTTTAGCCATTATGCAAACTTTGTTCTTCAGTTGTGTCGGACGACCACCTGTCAAGACAGCTTCGAGATCCCATCTTTGTTATTCGCAATACAATTTATGCTTCATTCATATTTGCAATATCAGATTGCCTTCGTCTTATTCTTGCTAGTTCTTCGATTGCTCGCAGGGATTGAACGTCGTGTTCAGGTTGATCGCGCCTCCAGCGTGGTCAATAACACTTCGGAGTTGGTTCAGCGATTGCTAAGGAGCAAGCGTCGTCGTACGGTTGTAGTCGGATCGTGAGAGTTGCCTCCACCAAAATCGATAGTTATCAATCTCATCGAAAGATCAGGCACCTCGTCTCCATCATACGGTGTGTGTGGGAGAAGGCTTATCTTGGAGATTTTAGATCCGCGTAAGCCTCCAGGCACATACGCGGCAACTTCGACCCCCAAAAACGTCATTTAGGCCCTGAAAACGTGCCCGCAAACCGAGGAAAAATCAAGTTTCTCAGAATTTGCTCAAAATTGACAGGAACCTTCTACAAGTGATTCTAAGGTTCCCCGTGCAGACGGCATCCTTTTTCGAGCTCTTGAACTCCGTGTGCAACGTCATCTAGTTTCTTTCTGCGCGGTGTACTCGTTTGTGTTCTAGGCTCGCGTCTCTAGTACGGTCTCGCCTAGGGCCAGCACCAACCGGCGTTGAACGATTTTTCAGCTTGCATTTTCTGAATTGATTATTGCTACTCCTTGCTACCAAACTTGAGCCTTCCCAGCTACACCTTTTCTACACCGTACAGGCTGAGCTTCACCTGGCAATCGCTCCATCATCGCAGATATATTGTCATCGCTGGTTGCCGATCGCCCTGTGTGCTTGGTAAGAATTGGTAAGAATTCAATAGAAGGTTTGAGTGCGAGCACCCTACCCTAGTACTTGTTAGGGACATATTCTTGTGTTTTTGCTAACAATGGCAGGTTCTGGAGAGTTTTCAGATCAGAACTCATCTCATAGTCCTCGTCTGAAGGGAATCATACAACATTTCACACGCGAAATGAATCGTCGTGCGGAGGGTCTTGAGGAGGATGTCAGAGTCACAAATGAGCGACTTGCTCAACTCGAGGGCGCCCAGATTGAGACAAACGCAACGCTTGCTGCGATGGAGAAAGCACAAGGTATCACTAACAATTCTTTGGCAGATATTATGGCGCGCCTTGAGGAGATTGCCCAAGCTTCGGTTGTTGTTCTTCCCCCTGCTGTGACGGTAGAGGGACAAGATGAAGTTGACAATGTGCATTTTAACCGACAAGGTATGCGAAGAGATCCCCCACGACGTTAGGTACATGACCACGATGATGCTTTTGCTAAGGTTAAATTCACTATGCCCTCTTTTAATGGTAAATATGATCCTGATGGTTATCTTGATTGGGAACTAGTTGTTGATCAAAAAATTACTTGCCATGATTTTCCTGAAAATAGACGAGTTAGGGCTGCTACTAGTGAATTTACTGATTTTGCTTCTATTTGGTGGAAAGAACATTGCCGTCAACATCCCAATAACATACCAAACACTTGGGAGGCTTTAAAATTGCTTATGCGCCATCGATTTGTTCCCTCATATTATGCTCGTGATTTGTTAAATAAACTGCAACGTTTACAACAAGGTGCAAAGTCTGTGGAAGAATACTATCAGGAATTACAAATTGGTATGTTGCGCTGTGGGTTAGTTGAGAATGAGGAGGCATCCATGGCTAGGTTTTCGGGAGGGTTGAATCGTGAAATTCAGGACATTCTTGATTACAAAGATTACAACTCCATGATTAGATTGTTTCATCTTGCTTGCAAAGCTGAACGAGAATTGCAGGGACGCCAAACGAGAACGCGATCTAACTTTTCTGCAGGTCGCACAAATTCATGGACGCGTACACCTTCTTCCTCATCCACTGTGGTGCCCCCACCATTACCGTCCAACAACAAGCAGCGCTCTACTACGTCAAATTCAGCGCCACGAGTTTCCGAAGCACCCAAATCAGCACCACAACTTTCTGCAAAAACTTCCTCTTCGGTTGTTTCGACAAGACGAACGAGGGACGTTCAATGCCATCATTGCAAAGGCTTTGGACACATGATGCGGGACTGTCCAAGCAAGCGTGTATTGATTATACGCGATGATGGTGGGTATTCTTCTGCTAGTGATTTTGATGATGAAACATATGCTATGCTTGCAAATGACCCTGCAGGACATGATGATGAATCCGACCATGAGGACTGAGGAGGAACATGTTGGCACCGAAAATGCCGACAAGTATTTGAGCATTATAGTGCAACGCGTACTAAGTGCTCAAGTGTCTTGTGCTGAGCAAAATCAGCGCCATAATTTGTTCCAAATCAAGGGCGTTTTCAAGGAACGCACGATTCGCATAATTATTTGATGGTGGGAGTTGCAACAATTTGGCCAGTATAGATATGGTGGAGAAGCTTGCTTTGACGACCAAAACCCATCCCCACGCATACCATATTCAATGGTTCAACAACAGTGGTAAGTTGAAGGTAACCCATATGGTGAGAGTACATTTTTCTATGGGCTCATACCATGTTTATGTTGATTGCGACGTTGTTCCTATGCAAGCATGTTCAATGTTATTAGGAAGACCTTGGCAATATGATACTGATTGTGTACATCATGATAAGAATAATCAATACTCTCTCATGTTCAAGGGAAAGAAAATTGTGTTACATCCTATGACTCTGAACAAATTGGTAAAGATGACCTTGCTAGAGCTAGAAAAGAGAAAAGTCAGGAGAATACTGAGAGCGAAAATCAGATTGTAGCAAAAGAGCTTGAGCAACATAAAAAGAAAGAACCTAAATCTGTTCATGACAATAATAAAGAAATTAAATTGAAAGGTGCTTGTTTCCTTGCTACTAAATCTGATATGACTGAACTTGATGCTAGTAATTCTGTTTGCTATGCATTGATTTGCAAAGAAGCTTTGTTTTCATTTGAGGATATACCTTCTTCTTTGCCACCTACGGTCACTAACATTTTGCAGGAGTACAAAGATGTCTTTCCAAAAGACATACCACCGGGGCTGCCACCGCTTCGTGGGATTGAGCATCAAATTGATTTAATCCCCGGTGCATCATTGCCCAACCAGCACCATACAGGACCAATCTAGAAGAAACTAAAGAAATTCAGCGCCAAGTCCAAGAGTTGCTTGATAAAGGGTATGTGCGCGAATCTCTTAGCCCTTGTGCTGTTCCGGTCATTTTAGTACCAAAGAATGATGGATCATGGCGCAAGTGTGTGGATTGTAGAGCAATCAATAATATCACCATTAGGTATCGTCATCCTATTCCTAGGTTAGATGATATGCTTGATGAATTGAGTGGCTCTGTTGTCTTTTCCAAGGTTGATTTGCGTAGTGGCTATCATCAAATCCGCATGAAATTAGGCGATGAATGGAAAACGGCATTTTAAACTAAGTTCGAGTTATATGAGTGGTTAGTAATGCCTTTTGGTTTAACTAATGCACCTAGTACCTTCATGAGACTAATGAACGAGGTTTTGTGTGCTTTCATTGGTAGATTTGTGGTGGTTTATTTTGATGATATACTGATATATAGTAAATCATTAGAGGAACATCTTAACCATTTGCGTGCTGTTTTTAATGCTCTACGTGGTGCACGCCTATTTGGTAACCTTGAGAAGTGCACCTTTTGCACCGATCGAGTGTCGTTTCTTGGCTATGTTGTCACTCCACAGGGAATTGAAGTTGATCAAGCCAAGGTTGAAGCAATACAGAGTTGGCCGACTCCTAACACGGTCACACGGGTGCGGAGCTTTTTAGGACTTGCTGGGTTCTACCGCCGGTTTGTGAAGGATTTCAGCACCATCGCCGCACCATTGAATGAGCTTACCAAGAAGGGCGTGACATTTGTTTGGGGCGCCGCACAGGAGAACGCCTTCACCACACTGAAAGATAAGTTAACACATGCACCTTTACTCCAACTCCCTGATTTCAATAAGACTTTTGAACTAGAATGTGATGCAAGCGGAATTGGTTTAGGTGGTGTGTTGTTACAAGAAGGCAAACCTATAGCATATTTTAGTGAGAAATTGAGTGGGCCTAGTTTGAACTATTCTACTTATGATAAGGAGTTATATGCCCTTTTTCGAACCTTAGAAACTTGGCAACATTATTTATGGCCCAAAGAATTTGTTATACATTCTGATCATGAATCTTTAAAGCACATTCGAAGTCAAGGTAATCTGAACCGTAGACATGCAAAGTGGGTTGAATGTATTGAGTCTTTTCCCTGTCATAAAACACAAGAAGGGAAAGGAGAATGTTATTGCTGATGCTTTGACTAGGAGATATGCCATGCTATCACAACTTGACTTCAAAATTTTTGGATTAGAGACTATTAAAGAGCAATATGTGCACAATGCTGATTTTGCGGAAATCCTGTTGAATTGTAAAGAAGGGAAAATGTGGAATAAGTTTGTCATTAATGATGAGTTTATGTTTAGAGCCAACAAGTTGTGCATTCCTGCTGGTTCCGTTCGTCCGTTGTTGTTACAGGAAGCACATGGAGGCGGGTTGATGGGACATTTTGGCGTGAAGAAAACGGAGGACATACTTGCTGATCATTTCTTTTGGCCAAAATGAGACGGACGTCGAGCGCTACGTTGCTCGCTGCACTACATGTCAAAGAGCTAAGTCACGACTTAATCCTCATGGCTTATATATGCCTTTACCCGTTCCTAGCGTTCCGTGGCAAGATATTTCGATGGACTTTGTTTTAGGATTGCCTAGGACCAAGAAGGAGGGATAGTATATTTGTGGTTGTTGATAGATTTTCTAAGATGGCCCATTTTATACCATGTCATAAGAGCGATGATGCTACCCATATTGCTGATTTATTCTTTCGTGAAGTTATTCGCTTGCATGGTGTGCCCAATACTATAGTTTCAGATCGTGATACTAAATTCCTTAGCCATTTTGGAGAATTCTATGGGCTAAATTGGGGACTAAGTTGTTATTTTCTACTACTTGTCATCCCCAAACTGATAGACAAACTGAGGTTGTGAATAGAATTTTATCTACCATGCTTAGGGCTGTGTTGAAAAAGAATTTAAAAATGTGGGAAGAATGCTTGCCTCATGTTGAGTTTGCTTACAATCGTTCATTGCATTCTACTACAAAGATGTGCCCTTTTGAAGTTGTTTATGGTTTTGTGCCTCGTGCTCCTATTGATTTAATGCTTCTTTCATCTTCGGAGAAATTGAACCCTGATGCTAAACAGCGTGCTGAATTGATTTTAAAAATGCATGAGACAACTAAGGAGAATATAGAACGCATGAATGCTAAATATAAACTTGCTGGTAGTCAAGGGAGGAAACGTTTAACTTTTGAACCTGGGGATCTTGTTTGGTTGCATTTAAGAAAAGATAGGTTCCCTGAATTGAGAAAATCAAAATTGATGCCAAGAGGTGATGGTCCTTTCAAGGTGTTAGAAAAGATTAATGATAATGCATACAAGCTTCAACTGCCTGCAGATTTTGCTGTGAGTCCCACTTTTAACATTGCAGATTTAAAGCCCTACTTGGGAGAAGAGGACGAGTTTGAGTCGAGGACGACTCAAATGGAAGAAAGGGAGGATGATGAGGACATCCCTTGCATGGATACAACTCAGCCACAGCAAGTGTTACAAGGACCACTCACTCGAGCTCGTGCTCGTCAACTTAATTACCTGGTGAATTCATTCCTAGGTTCATATATTACTGATAATAGACCGCTACCTAATGCAAGTGATTTAATTGTGCTTAGGAACCTGGGAAAGGATGAAGGAGAGGGACGTGGAGTCATGGACATGCCTGGATGGAATAATGGAGTTCACCACGTCACTTGGGGCCAAGCCAAACAAGAATTCGAGTTGGACACGTTCTGGAATCAGATTTGGACTGCTGCGATGGTACCAAGTTCAAACGGACATAACTTCCTCATACGGACTCTGATTGGGACGTTCTTGTACTTCATGGAAAGCTTAGGAAGTCTATTGTCCAACGGATTCAACCTCATCTTCAAATTCCATCCGATCTGGCCGCAATCATTAAAAGACTCCACGTTAGTTTCTGAGTCCGAGTCAACAAGGGTGCTGCGCCACCACCACTTGGGCCCATGATGTGACCACGCCACAAACACACACGACAATAGCGCCCAATATCAAGATTGAACTAAAGGTGAATTCGTTTCTTCAGCTTAAACATATTTTAAATCAAAATATGATGCTACATAATGATGAAAATATATTTTTTGACAGCACCACGTTATTTTTATATCAATTCAAGCAAGAGTTCAAGTTGGACACGTTTTGGAATCCAATTCGGCCTCCAGATCAATTCGGATTCAGCCAGACAAGCCCAACTTCAAATGTGCATAACTTTCACATACGAAGTCCGTTTAAGGTCCATAAGTACTTGTTGGAAAGCTTTGCTTATCCTCTTTCCAATGGATCTGGTGTCACATCTAAATTACTTCTGTGCGCACCACAATCATCAAAAGAGTTCGTATTGGACACGTACTGGAATCGGATTCGAACTGCTGCAATGGTGCAAGTTTAAACGGGCATAACTTCTTCATACGGACTCCGTTTGGGACGTTATTGTACTTCATGGAAAGCTTATCAAGTCTACTTTCCAATGGATCCAACCTCATCTTGAAATTCCATCCGAGCCGGCCAGAATCATCAAAACAATCCACATAGGTTTCTAGTCTGAGTCAAAAGGGTGCTGCGCCACCTCCACTTGGGCCCATGGGCCTTGTGACCCTAGGGTGTACCCTTTGGGACGCCTCCCCTGGTTGTTTTCACTATATAGGAGCCGCCGCCTCCCTTTCTAGGACTTAGGTTTTGTTTAGATCAGTTTAGCCCCATGTGCAAATTCCACGTTGTCTCTTGTGTCGGCTAGACCAACAGATTCGTGTTACAGAACCTCAACTATCCTTGTGCGACTTTTATATCTAGCAAGTTTCAGGTTGCTCACTATCCTTGTTCTTGTGTGTTCTTCGGTTGCATGCAGGAATAGACCTTCGTGGTCAGGTCAACCGCATTCTTGGCACGGTTGATAACAACTTGGAGTGTGGTTCAGCGATTGCTAAGGCGCAAGCGACGTCGAACGGTTGTAGTTGGGTCGCAACAGTCACCTCTGCCAAAATCGGTTATCATCCTATCGGAAGATCGAGACCCCATCGCCTCTTCAGTTGGTATCGAGCTTCAGTTGACCGGTAGGAATTTCTTGTATCCCCAGTTAGTAGATTGATTTTTGTTTCCTATAGTCCAGAAAAATTGCCCCACAAAAAGAGTTAATTCCGCTGTCCAAACCCGTTGTGCCTTTCAATCTGTTAGTTTTGGTTTGCTAAATTGAATTTGTGTTCGTCTTAGCATTGTCTAGTTGCTGGTCATATCTTTGTTCCATTGAAAATCCAGAAAAAATTCCCACCCCCAAACCCTAATTCCAATTCGGCTGATTTTTCCCTTCTCTGCAGCCGCCACCAAAAATGCCATATCTTTTGATTCCGAAATTATTTTTGAGTGAAACCACCGCCATTAGATTCAAAACTTCCTTGTCCATCTATCTGTAAAGTTTCACGTCATTCCAGCAAGTCAGTTAAGATATATCTGCGGTGAAAGTTGACCTAAAATTCCAGATTGAATCTGCAACAGCCGGCAGTTGTGAATTTTGTGTGAATTTTTTGGTCGGTTTCCAGAACTTGGCCCCAAAACAAAAGTTGTAGAAAAAGCCGTCCGAAAACGGAGAAAAAATAATCATTGAAAAAAAGGCAACTGACAAAAATTTACGGCCAAAATACCGACGTGCTATCCAGTGGACAGAAATCTTCAGTTTTCAAGTTTGCAGATTGCAGATTGCATTCGATTGAATTATCTTGTGTTTACCACTCTCATACATTGCCATACATATATTTTAGCCTTCTTCCATCCTTGGTTGATCAGCAACATAGGCTAAGTGCTAGATACGAACTATAATTCAATTCTGTGCAATTTCTGAAATTAATTGATTGTTTTCCTTTGCTACAAAATACATAGCCTATCCAAGCTTCACTTTTCTACTAACCGAACAGGCCTCGCTGTACCTTGCAATCGCTTTACTCATCACTTGAGTTAGATTTATCACGAACCAGCCACCGGTTGCACCACCTGTTTGCTTTGGTAAGAACTCGTAAGAATTTGGTATGAGCTTGAGAGATGTGTGACTTGATATGAGCATCCATATCCTAGTAGTTGATAGGAACATTTACTTGTGATTTGTTTCCTTGTTTTCTACTAACAATGACAGGCTTGAGAAAATTGGTAGATTATGATGTCATCGCGGGCAGATTTGAACTCGAAGGGAAACAATTACCGGTATATATCTTGCCACTCGCCGCTGAGAGTACGTCGTCGGACTACTTCTTGTGGGTTACTATGATGGATAGCTACTTTGAAAGACAAGATCTTGATCCGTATGAGAAGATGAGCATGGCAAGGATGGCGCTGATTGGTGATGTTCAACATTGGTGGTCGAATCTTGAGTTCCACTACATCTACACATGGGAGGAGATGAAGAAGAAATTGCAACTTGGAGTGTGGTTCAACGATTGCTAAGGTGCAAGCGACGTCGAACGGTTGTAGTCGGTCGCAAGAGTCACCTCCGACAAAATCGGTTATCATCCTATCGGAAGATCGGGACCCCATCGCCTTATCGGCCCATGGGCCTTGTAACCCTCGAGCGTGCCCTTGGACGCCCCCCTGGTCGTTCTCCCTATAAAGGAGTCGCCGCCTCCGTTGCTAAGACTTGGATTTCGTTGAGTTTAGGTTTAGCCATTGTGCAAACTTTGTTCTTGATTGTGTCGGACGACCACTGTCAAGACAGCTTCGAGATCCCATCTTTATTATTCGCAACACAATTTATGCTTCATTCATATTTGCAATATCAGATTGCCTTCGTCTTATTCTTGCTAGATCTTCGATTGCTCGCAGGGATTGAACTTCGTGTTCAGGTTGATCGCGCCTCCATCGTGGTCAGTAACACTTCGGAGTTGGTTTAGCGATTGCTAAGGTGCAAGCGTCGTCGTACGGTTGTAGTCGGATCGTGAGAGTCGCCTCCACCAAAATCGATAGTTATCAATCTCATCGAAAGATCGGGCACCTCGTCTCCATCATACGGTGTGCGTGGGAGAAGGCTTATCTTGGAGAGGGCATCCAATAAGGCGTATCGCGAGAGATCAGGGCCAAAGCAACGGGGTTCAGCTAGCTCGCTAGGTGGATCCGTATCATCTCGGTATCAGAGCGTGGTTGATCACGGTACGAGGTTGCCGAATTTTTCTTGATGGCGGGTTCTATGAAGATTGAAGATGGCAAGGCGCGACATAATCATGCCGAGCCAATCGGGGAGGTGCCCCAATATGCGGCGTCTTTGCTGCCCGAGTGCGACACGGGCTTGGAGCGACACGTGACTACTTCTTAAGTTGTCACCGGAAGCTTGAAGGCAAGGCTGATGATTTGGGGTGCGAATTGATGCTTTAACGAGGCGCCACGCAACCAGCCACCACAATTTCAGCATGCTGAACGGGGACCACAATATCCCGAACGGCGTGCACCATATGAAGACGACGAACACGAAGAGGTCTTTGATGGTGCAGCGGGCCTTGCTCCACAACCGTGCCACGCTCGGGACTACCGCGGTGCTGATCGTGGTAGGGACATGCGTGGTAGACGTGCTGCCCATCCATGGTAAAGGTATGCACGATGGTGTTGGGTTTGCTCAGCGTGTTGCCATGGATGATGGAATTGGGCGGATAAAAATTTCTAACCCATCATTTAATGGTAAAGCTGAACCGGAGGGGTACTTGGATTGGGAGATGCGTGTCGAACAAATTTTTGACAGCCATCACTATACTTGGATAATATGATTCGGTTGGCGACAATTGAGTTCACCGGATATGCTCTTGTTTGGTGGAACCAATTGTGTCGCGTAGGAGCTCGTCCGGATACTTGGGTACAATTGAAGAATGTTTTGAGGCGGCGTTTTGTCCCGGCACACTACACGAGGACCTTGTACAACCGGCTACAACAACTACGTCAAGGTAACTCTAGTGTTGATGAATATTATAAAGAGATGGAGATGTTGACGATCCGTACAGGGACAGAGGAGCATGATGAGGCTACTATGGCACGTTTCTTTAACGGGTTGAATGAGGATGTGCAAGATAGGGTGGAGATGGTCCATTACTACAACATTCAAGACTTGGTGCGTCAAGCTGAACGTGCTGAACAACAATTGAAGCGCAAACAAGCCAAGGGTGGACATGCTAACACTCAAACAAAGTCATGGAGGCGTTCATTACAGCAAGGCGATGATTTGGGTTCACACTCCAAAGTGGCGGCATCAAGCCGTTCAAATGGTGCTCTTTCAAAGGCGGCAAGCAACAGAGGTAAAGAAGCAACTAAAACGGATTCTAGTTTGCCTTCTAATGCTTGTGCTAGAGAAATTGAGTGTTTCAAGTGCAAGGGAAGGGGTGATACGATGCGTGATTGCCCAAATCAACGAAGAGTGCTTTTCCACTAAAGATGGCTATATTTCAACAAGTTCTAGTAGTGATTCTGAAAGCGAAAAATCTGACGATTCCAATGAGGATGTTGTCTATTGTGATCCAGAATTGAATGGTGTTAATCCTTTGGTCCGAAAGGTGCAAAGTAAAGAAACTGAAACCAAAGGACAGCGGTGGAGTGTTTTCCAAGCGGAGTGCAAGATCAAAGATAAAGCATGCAAGTTGATCATTGATGGTGGAAGGCATACCAATGTGATTAGCAAAGATTTGGTGCATGCTTTAGGGTTGTCCACATGGAGGCATCCTCAACCACATCATGTGGAGTGGCCACACAACTCCGGAAGACAAGAGATAACTCACAAGGTACGTGTTCCGTTTGTTGTTGGTGACTATGTTGACAAGGTGGATTGCGACGTAGTTCCAATGGATGCATGTGGGTTATTGTTGGGAAGACCATGGCAATATGATCGCAATGCTACGCATGAGGGCTGGTCCAACACATACACTTTTGTACATGGGGGAAAGATGCATGTGTTGAAACCAAAATTGGAGAGTGCTATTCATGTTGATGAAGAAATTACAGCCAAGAAGAAGCAAGCTCCCAAGAATACCCCAAAGCCGAGGCAGCTTTGCTTCAAGGAGGGGAGGATGATGTGGCACCAAGTAGCACTACAACTTTGGTCAGTGCTTGCAGTTCTGTGCATAATGTTTGAGAAGCTTCGAATACCAATTCTGAGGATTCTAATGTGCACAAGAGACATATTTGGAAAGGCAATGAAGTCTATTTTCCAACGAATCAAACGGCGCTTGATTTGGAGCTTCCTACACAAAGTTATGGCAATTTCATTGGATGCTGCACGAGCTGTCCGGAGAGACGCGCGAGACTTGCCAAACATAAATAGTTCGAGTATTGCAATGCAAGTTAGGATAAAATCCGACCACACCATGGCCTTCTAAAGGTTGAGAAGGACTCCTTTTTCAGGTTCCAAACGGATTTGGAAGCCCCTTGAACAAGAAAACAAAACATATAAAGATTTGAAACCGATTCGGACTCGGATTGGGAAAGCTGGCAAGACTGATACTAAAACGTCCATAACTTTCACAAATGGAGTCCGATTTGGGCGTTCTTGGACTCGTTGGAAAGCTATCTCGAAGCCCCACACAATGGACAAGGTGCCAGCCATGAAATCCTTATAGTCAGATCGCAAATTAAGAGAGAATTCAGAGGTAACAGTTTAGGTATTTCCTTTTACTGTATTGGAGCTTGTTTCGGCCTTAGCCCAAGTTGTGTGTGAGTTTTAGTCAAGGCCGTGCATTGTGCACCAATATAAGGCCAGGGCCTTAGCCCCATTGTAACTCAGGTTATGATTTGAGAATTTGAAACCAGAAAATCATCATGGTTTGGTGGCCATTGTTGGTGTGTTCTTGAGATTTCCATCGAGGAATTGCTCTTGGTGTGTTGAATCCAATTGTGGTGTTGGATTCTACTCGCTGAAACTTCAATTTCTCTACCCTTCGTTCACGTGCTACGGTGTGCGTGGGAGAAGGCTTATCTTGGAGAGGGCATCCAATAAGGCGTATCGTGAGAGATCAGGGCCAAAGCAGCGGGTTCAGCTAGCTCGCTAGGTGGATCCGTATCATCTCGGTATCGGGCGTGGTTGATCACGGTACGAGGTTGCCGAATTTTTCTTGATGGCGGGTTCTATGAAGATTGAAGATGGCAAGGCGCGACATAATCATGCCGAGCCAATCAGGGAGGTGCCCCAATATGCGGCGTCTTTGCTGCCCGAGGTGCGACACGGGCTTGAAGCGACACGTGACTACTTCTTAAGTTGTCACGGAAGCTTGAAGGCAAGGCTGATGATTTGGGGCGCGAATTGATGCTTTGACGGAGGCGCCACGCAACCAGCCACCACAATTTCAGCATGCTGAACGGGACCTCATTATCCCGAACGGCGTGCACCATATGAAGACGGCGAACACGAAGAGGTCTTTGATGGTGCAGCGGCCTTGCTCCACAACCGTGCCATGCTCGGGACTACGCGGTGCTGATCGTGGTAGGGACATGCGTGGTAGAGGTGCTGCCCATCCATGGTAGAGGTATGCATGATGGTGTTGGGTTTGCTCAGCGTGTTGCCGTGGATGATGGAATTGGGCGGATAAAAATTTCTATCCCATCATTTAATGGTAAAGCTGAACCGGAGGAGTACTTGGATTGGGAGATGCGTGTCGAACAAATTTTTGACAGCCATCACTATACTTGGATAAGATGATTCGGTTGGCGACAATTGAGTTCACCGGATATGCTCTTGTTTGGTGGAACCAATTGTGTCACGTAGGAGCTTGTCCGGATACTTGGGTACAATTGAAGAATATTTGGAGGCGGCGTTTTGTCCCGGCACACTACACGAGGACCTTGTACAACCGGCTACAACAACTACGTCAAGGTAACTCTAGTGTTGATGAATGTTATAAAGAGATGGAGATGTTGACGATCCGTACAGGGACAGAGGAGCATGATGAGGCTACTATGGCACGTTTCTTTAACGGGTTGAATGAGGATGTGCAAGATAGGGTGGAGATGGTCCATTACTACAACATTCAAGACTTGGTGCGTCAAGCTGAACGTGCTGAACAACAATTGAAGCGCAAACAAGCCAAGGGTGGACATGCTAACACTCAAACAAAGTCATGGAGGCGTTCATTACAGCAAGGCGATGATGTGGGTTCACACTCCAAAGTGGCGGCATCAAGCCGTTCAAATGGTGCTCTTTCAAAGGAGGCAAGCAACAGAGGTAAAGAAGCAACTAAAACGGATTCTAGTTTGCCTTCTAATGCTTGTGCTAGAGAAATTGAGTGTTTCAAGTGCAAGGGAAGGGGTGATACGATGCGTGATTGCCCAAATCAACGAAGAGTGCTTTTCCACTAAAGATGGCTATATTTCAACAAGTTCTAGTAGTGATTCTGAAAGCGAAAAATCTGACGATTCCAATGAGGATGTTGTCTATTGTGATCCAGAATTGAATGGTGTTAATCCTTTGGTCCGAAAGGTGCAAAGTAAAGAAACTGAAACCAAAGGACAGCGGTGGAGTGTTTTCCAAGCGGAGTGCAAGATCAAAGATAAAGCATGCAAGTTGATCATTGATGGTGGAAGGCATACCAATGTGATTAGCAAAGATTTGGTGCATGCTTTAGGGTTGTCCATGTGGAGGCATCCTCAACCACATCATGTGGAGTGGCCACACAACTCCGGAAGACAAGAGATAACTCACAAGGTACGTGTTCCGTTTGTTGTTGGTGACTATGTTGACAAGGTGGATTGCGACGTAGTTCCAATGGATGCATGTGGGTTATTGTTGGGAAGACCATGGCAATATGATCGCAATGCTACGCATGAGGGCTGGTCCAACACATACACTTTTGTACATGGGGGAAAGATGCATGTGTTGAAACCAAAATTGAGAGTGCTATTCATGTTGATGAAGAAATTACAGCCAAGAAGAAGCAAGCTCCCAAGAATACCCCAAAGCCGAGGCGGCTTTGCTTCAAGGAGGGGAGGATGATGTGGCACCAAGTAGCACTACAACTTTGGTCAGTGCTTGCAGTTCTGTGCATAATGTTTGAGAAGCTTCGAATACCAATTCTGAGGATTCTAATGTGCACAAGAGACATATTTGGAAAGGCAATGAAGTCTATTTTCCAACGAATCAAACGGCGCTTGATTTGGAGCTTCCTACACAAAGTTATGGCAATTTCATTGGATGCTGCACGAGCTGTCCGGAGAGACGCGCGAGACTTGCCAAACATAAATAGTTCGAGTATTGCAATGCAAGTTAGGATAAAATCCGACCACACCATGGCCTTCTAAAGGTTGAGAAGGACTCCTTTTCAGGTTCCAAACGGATTTGGAAGCCCTTGAACAAGAAAACAAAACATATAAAGATTTGAAACCGATTCGGACTCGGATTGGGAAAGCTGGCAAGACTGATACTAAAACGTCCATAACTTTCACAAATGGAGTCCGATTTGGGCGTTCTTGGACTCGTTGGAAAGCTATCTCGAAGCCCCACACAATGGACAAGGTGCCAGCCATGAAATCCTTATAGTCAGATCGCAAATTAAGAGAGAATTCAGAGGTAACAGTTTAGGTATTTCCTTTTTACTTCGTATTGGAGCTTGTTTCGGCCTTAGCCCAAGTTGTGTGTGAGTTTTAGTCAAGGCCGTGCATTGTGCACCAATATAAGGCCAGGGCCTTAGCCCCATTGTAACTCAGGTTATGATTTGAGAATTTGAAACCAGAAAATCATCATGGTTTGGTGGCCATTGTTGGTGTGTTCTTGAGATTTCCATCGAGGAATTGCTCTTGGTGTGTTGAATCCAATTGTGGTGTTGGATTCTACTCGCTGAAACTTCAATTTCTCTACCCTTCGTTCACGTGCTACGGTGTGCGTGGGAGAAGGCTTATCTTGGAGAGGGCATCCAATAAGGCGTATCGTGAGAGATCAGGGCCAAAGCAGCGGGGTTCAGCTAGCTCGCTAGGTGGATCCGTATCATCTCGGTATCGGGCGTGGTTGATCACGATGCGAGGTTGCCGAATTTTTCTTGATGGCGGGTTCTATGAAGATTGAAGATGGCAAGGCGCGACATAATCATGCCGAGCCAATCAGGGAGGTGCCCCAATATGCGGCGTCTTTGCTGCCCGAGGTGCGACACGGGCTTGAAGCGACACGTGACTACTTCTTAAGTTGTCACCAGAAGCTTGAAGGCAAGGCTGATGATTTGGGGGCGCGAATTGATGCTTTGACGGAGGCGCTACGCAACCAGCCACCACAATTTCAGCATGCTGAACGGGGACCTCATTATCCCGAACGGCGTGCACCATATGAAGACGCAGCGAACACGAAGAGGTCTTTGATGGTGCAGCGGGCCTTGCTCCACAACCGTGCCATGCTCGGGACTACCGCGGTGCTGATCGTGGTAGGGACATGCGTGGTAGAGGTGCTGCCCATCCATGGTAGAGGTATGCATGATGGTGTTGGGTTTGCTCAGCGTGTTGCCGTGGATGATGGAATTGGGCGGATAAAAATTTCTATCCCATCATTTAATGGTAAAGCTGAACCGGAGGAGTACTTGGATTGGGAGATGCGTGTCGAACAAATTTTTGACAGCCATCACTATACTTGGATAAGATGATTCGGTTGGCGACAATTGAGTTCACCGGATATGCTCTTGTTTGGTGGAACCAATTGTGTCACGTAGGAGCTTGTCCGGATACTTGGGTACAATTGAAGAATATTTGAGGCGGCGTTTTGTCCCGGCACACTACACGAGGACCTTGTACAACCGGCTACAACAACTACGTCAAGGTAACTCTAGTGTTGATGAATGTTATAAAGAGATGGAGATGTTGACGATCCGTACAGGGACAGAGGAGCATGATGAGGCTACTATGGCACGTTTCTTTAACGGGTTGAATGAGGATGTGCAAGATAGGGTGGAGATGGTCCATTACTACAACATTCAAGACTTGGTGCGTCAAGCTGAACGTGCTGAACAACAATTGAAGGCAAACAAGCCAAGGGTGGACATGCTAACACTCAAACAAAGTCATGGAGGCGTTCATTACAGCAAGGCGATGATGTGGGTTCACACTCCAAAGTGGCGGCATCAAGCCGTTCAAATGGTGCTCTTTCAAAGGAGGCAAGCAACAGAGGTAAAGAAGCAACTAAAACGGATTCTAGTTTGCCTTCTAATGCTTGTGCTAGAGAAATTGAGTGTTTCAAGTGCAAGGGAAGGGGTGATACGATGCGTGATTGCCCAAATCAACGAAGAGTGCTTTTCCACTAAAGATGGCTATATTTCAACAAGTTCTAGTAGTGATTCTGAAAGCGAAAAATCTGACGATTCCAATGAGGATGTTGTCTATTGTGATCCAGAATTGAATGGTGTTAATCCTTTGGTCCGAAAGGTGCAAAGTAAAGAAACTGAAACCAAAGGACAGCGGTGGAGTGTTTTCCAAGCGGAGTGCAAGATCAAAGATAAAGCATGCAAGTTGATCATTGATGGTGGAAGGCATACCAATGTGATTAGCAAAGATTTGGTGCATGCTTTAGGGTTGTCCATGTGGAGGCATCCTCAACCACATCATGTGGAGTGGCCACACAACTCCGGAAGACAAGAGATAACTCACAAGGTACGTGTTCCGTTTGTTGCTGGTGACTATGTTGACAAGGTGGATTGCGACGTAGTTCCAATGGATGCATGTGGGTTATTGTTGGTAAGACCATGGCAATATAATCGCAATGCTACGCATGAGGGCTGGTCCAACACATACACTTTTGTACATGGGGGAAAGAAGCATGTGTTGAAACCAAAATTGGAGAGTGCTATTCATGTTGATGAGGAAATTACAGCCAAGAAGAAGCAAGCTCCCAAGAATACCCCAAAGCCGAGGACGGCTTTGCTTCAAGGAGGGGAGGATGATGTGGCACCAAGTAGCACTACAACTTTGGTTAGTGCTTGCAGTTCTGTGCATAATGTTTGAGAAGCTTCGAATACCAATTCTGAGGATTCTAATGTGGACAAGAGACATATTTGGAAAGGTAATGAAGTCTATTTTCCAACGAATCAAACGGCGCTTGATTTGGAGCTTCCTACACAAAGTTATGGCAATTTCATTGGATGCTGCACGAGCTGTCCGGAGAGACGCGCGAGACTTGCCAAACATAAATAGTTCGAGTATTGCAATGCAAGTTAGGATAAAATCCGACCACACCATGGCCTTCTAAAGTTTGAGAAGGACTCCTTTTTCAGGTTCCAGACGGATTTGGAAGCCCCTTGAACAAGAAAACAAAACATATAAAAATTTGAAACCGATTCGGACTGGGATTGGAACAGCTGGCAAGACCGATACTAAAACGTCCATAACTTTCACAAACGGAGTCCGATTTGGGCGTTCTTGGACTCGTTGGAAAGCTATTTGAAGCCCCACACAATGGACAAGGTGCCAGCCATGAAATCCTCATAGCCAGATGATAGGACTAGGGGTCCCGATCTTTCGATGAGAGTGGTAGATTCGATTGGGGACGGAGATGACGTTGACGACCCGACTACAACCATCCAAGGATGCTGTGCCTTAGCGATCGATACACCAACTATAGAGATTGTTCGTGACCTTGTCGGCGCACGATCAACCTAACCACGAGTGTTCTTGTTCCTGCAAGCAATCGAAGAACAAGCAAGAACAAGATGAACAGCAACTCAATTGCAAATAACGATGTAAGATTCAATCGAAAAACAGAAAACGGTGGGGTTCCGAAGACAAGTATTCGGGCGGTCTAGCCGACACGCGCGAGTACAAGGCAAAGCAGCAAATGCTAACTTAGTCTAAACAAAACCCAAACCCTAGAAGAGGGTGCGGCTGCCTATTTATGGGTCACGGAAGGTGGAGGGTCGGCCAAAACACAAGGAAGCCAAATAGGACTCGAATTACAAGGCCCAATGCCCACTTTGACTCGGACTGGAAAAGCAACGTGAATTGTTTTGCAGTTTCTGGTCGACTCAAATGGAATTTAGAGGTGAGGCCGAATCCATCTGAAAGTAGACTTCAAGAGCTTTCCAACGAGTACTCACGGGCCCCAAGAAACCTTCTGGATCAAAAGTTACGGCCGTTTGAAGTAGGCGCTGTCAACAAGGCCGAATCCGAGTCAAACTCGTGAACAGGACTTGGTTTGCGCTTGACGGTTCCACTTCTATACTTGAGCTCATATGGTTCTTCCCCATGGTTCCTAAGGACAATTAAATCATCACAAGAATTAAGTAGTATTCCATTCTTTGAAACATTTGTATGCAAACTTAGGAACACATTCACCTGATGGTTAAGTTGACGTGCTCGCGCTCTAGTAATTGGTCCTTGTATCATAGTTTCAGTTTGATATGGAGTCGGCATGGTTGTATGCATGGAAAGGATGTCCTTATCACACATGCTTAGCACTTTTCAGTCAAATACATTATTTCACTGGAAAGAAGTATTGAGCCGCATTAAATATTGTCAGGTGAATTTGTTTCGTAATGAATTTCCTTCTATTCGTGGGAACGATGTACTACCTTATGCCAAATTCTTGTTTATTATTAGGTTTGAATATAATAATTCCGGGGCCAAAGCAATGGAGAAGCACAAGGAGGGTAATTATATTTGCTACCAAGAACAAAAAGCTCAAAGCCCATGGGGATGAAAAGGAGAAAGCGAAGCAGCCCATGCAGTTGATCAAGGAGGAAAGAAGCCCATGCAGTGGGAGAGCAAAAGGGGAGAAGCCCAAGAACTTAAAACTCAAGTTTTGGACAAGATTTTGAAGCCCAATACGGACTTGCCACATTTACAACCGAATTCATACTCGGATTCAACTCAGAACTCAATTCTGATTCAGTTCGGGACAGCCCAACAGGCACTTACTAAAACGGCCATAACTTTTACAAACGGAGTTCGATTGAGTTGTTCTTGTACTCTATGGAAAGCTCTTGAAGTCTACTTACAGATGGATCTGGCCTCACCTCCAAATTCCCTACGAGTCGATCAGAAACTGTGAAACAAGTCACATCACTTTCTCAGTCCGAGTCAAAGTGGGCCTAGGGCTTTGTAATCGAGCCCTATTCAGCCTCCGAGTGTTTGGCCGACACCCCTGTAAAATTCAGACCACTTTTGATAATACAATACTATTGTTCTTTTGTTGGCCGAACCAACATGAGGGAATTGGGAGTTCGCTGAAATCAAGGTCGTTCAAGCTTTCCGCTGGGAATTGGGAGCGCGATAGAACTTCATCGGTGGTCGTGAAGTTCAACACGTGAGGTTGGGCGAATTATAGAGTGCTAACTCCTGCATTGGCAACAGGGATCACTATGGTTCATCAAATCCACGTGAGTATCTTGATCTTACGTCGAGAAGATCAGGCGATCCCGTATCACACTTTCTCTTACTTCTCTCACTTTCTCCTCAATTTTCCAATCTTCAAATCTAAAGGGAATGAAGGAAAATCTTCAATCTTTTTCCAAATCAAGTTCTTGGCATCATTTCTCCTCCATTCTTATAGGTAAACTGATGAGGACATCTCTATTACACATTCATCGTCCACTCCAAGTGTGCATGACAAAGCTAGTGATGAGGCTCCAAAAGGTCCTATGATAAGAGCAAGAGCTGAACTACTTCAACAACAGGTGCTTTTGTTTCTTAGAGAGTCTTCTATTACGTTAGATGAGAATAGCATACTACCTAATGCAAATATGTTGTGCCTTCTCAGATTCGAAGCAACGGAAGATCAAGTGGAGAAGGTCCAACCATCCACAAGTCAAGAGGATGAGTGATACGGGGTCGTCCGATCTTCTCGATGTAGGATCAAGGTACTCACAAAGATTCGACGAACTGTAGTGATCTCCCATTGCCAACCTCACGTGCTGAACTTCACGACCACCGATGAAGTTCCATCGCGCTCCCAATTCCGAGCGGAAAGGTTGAACGATCTTGATTTCAACGAACTCCCAATTCCTCAAGTTCGCTCAGCCAACAGAAAGAACAAAAGTATTCTATTATCAAAAGTCATCTGAAGAACAATAGGGGCGGCTGCTATTTAAAGCCAACTAACCTACACGCGACGCACTTGGGCCTAAGGCCGAGGTCAATCTGGTTTACGAATCCTAAAACAATTCGGAATTAAACACTAACTAATACATAGCTGAATTATGCAATCTCAGCGCACTATTGGCACGCAGGCCCACTGGTGTTTGTGGGACTCTTCCTCAAGTCTTGGCTGCATGGGGCTTCCCTCCTTTTGACATGTGACCGCATGGGTCTCCTCCCTTGTGGTCGCATGGCTCCCTTTCTCCATGGGGCTGGCCCGTTGGTCCTTCCATCCTTGTTCTTCCATTACTTCAAATCTGAGAACGCACAATGTATTTGCATTAGGTAGCATACCATTCTCATCTAAAGCAATAGGAAATTTTTAAGAAACAAAAACACCTGTTGTTGTAGTAGCTTAGCTCTTGTTCTTGTCATAGGGCCTGTGGAACCTCATCACTAGTTTTATCATACACTCTTGGAGTGGCAGATGAATGCGTAGTAGAGATGTCCTCATCAATGAGAGTCCATGCGAGCAAGGAACAAAGATATATGCATTGTCATTGATCTTCGCAAGAACTTTAAAAGGTCCATCACCACGGGGCATCAACTTAGATCTACGCTTCTCCGGAAAGCGATCTTTGCGAAGGTGTACCCACAGTAAATCACCTGGTTCGAAAAGCATTTTCTTTCGAGACTTGTTAGCTTTGGAAGCATAAGCACGTACCTTCTTTTCAATTACCTCTTTGGTTGTGGCATGAAGCTTTTTCACAAAATCAGAACGTTTAGAAGCCTCCATATTAGCGCGTTCTTGTAGTGGGAGTGCAAGCAAATCAAGTGGCGTGACTGGTTTGAAACCATACACCACCTTGAATGGACACAATTGAGTTGTAGAATGTACCGCCTGTTATATGCAAATTCCACATGCCGTAGACAATCTTCCCACTCTTGCAAGTTACGTAGCAATGTTGAAAGTGTGCGGTTCACCACCTCCATTTGCCCATCTGTTGTGGGTGACAAGTCGTTGAAAACAACAACTTTGTCCCAAGTTTGGCCCACAAAGTCTTCCAAAAGTAGCTTATGAACTTGACGTCACGATCTGAAAAAAATGGTTCTTGGCATTCCATGCAATCTCACAATCTCCCTGAAAAATAAGTCAGTTACATGCGACGCATCGTCGCTCTTATGACAGGGAATAAAATGTGCCATTTTAGAGAACCTATCCCTCTTGGTCCTAGGCAGTCCTAACACAAAATCCATGCTAATATCTTCCCAAGGAGCACTAGGAACAGGAAGTGGAGTATATAAAACATGTGGATTAAGTTTTGACTTCGCCTTATGACATGTGATGCATCTTTTGAACGAACCTCTCGACGTCTCGCCTCATCTTTGGCCAATAGAAGTGATCAGCCAACATCATGTAAGTCTTCTCTCTCCCAAAATGTCCCATCAATCCTCCTGTATGAGATTCCTGCAACAATAACAAACGCACCGAGGACTCTGGAACACATAGCTTATTCATGCGAAAGAGAAAACCATCATTAATATGAAACTTATCCCACCCTTTCCCATCTTTGCAATTAGAATATGGAGCTGCAAATTCATGATCGGAAGCGTATAAATCTTTCAAATTTTCCAACCCTGGTACCTTTACCTCCAACTGAGTCAAAAGCACATGTTTTCTAGACAATGCATCAGCTACCACATTCCTTTGCCTTTCTTATATTTGACAACGTATGGAAATGTCTCAATGAATTCTACCCACTTAGCATGTCTACGATTCAATTTTTATTGGCCCTTTAAGTATTTCAAAGATTCATGATCAGAATGTATTATGAATTCCTTAGGCCAAAGATAATTTTGCCAAGTTTCCAACACACGCACAAGAGCATATAATTCTTTATCATAAACAGGATAATTCAATTATGCATCATGAAGTTTCTCACTGAAATATGCAACAGGTTTTCTTTCTTGCATCAAAACACCACCAATACCTATTCCACTAGCATCACATTCAATCTCAAAAGTTTTTGTGAAATCAGGTAAAGCAAGCAATGGTGCTTCAGTCAAACACTTCTTTAATTCAGCAAAAGCTTTGTCTTGTTTTTGTCCCCACTCAAAAATCACCCCTTTTTAGTTAATTCATTTAATGGGGCAGCAATGGTGCTAAAGTCTTTCACAAATCGCCGATAAAAGCTAGCAAACTGATAGCACTAGGGGTCCCGATCTTTCGATGAGAGTGGTAGATTCGATTGGGGAAAGAGATGACGTTGACGACCCGACTACAACCATCCAGGGACGTTGCGCCTTAGCGATCGATACACCAACTCCAGAGATTGTTCGTGACCTTGTCGGCGCACGATCAACCTAACCACGAGGGTTCTTGTTCCTGCAAGCAATCGAAGAACAAGCAAGAACAAGATGAACAGCAACTCAATTGTAAGTAACGATGTAAGATTCAATCGAAAACAGAAAACGGTGGGGTTCCGAAGACAAGTATTCGGGCGGTCTAGCCGACACGCGCGAGTACAAGGCAAAGCAGCAAAAGCTAACTTAGTCTAAACAAAACCCAAACCCTAGAAGAGGGTGCGGCTGCCTATTTAAGGGTCACAGAAGGTGGAGGGTCGGCCAAAACACAAGGAAGCCAAATAGGACTCGAATTACAAGGCCCAAGGCCCACTTTGACTCGGACTGGAAAGCGACGTGAATTGTTTTGCAGTTTCTGGTCGACTCGGATGGAATTTGGAGGTGAGGCCGGATCCATCTGAAAGTAGACTTCAAGAGCTTTCCAACAAGTACTCATGGGCCCTGAGAAACCTTCTGGATCAAAAGTTACGGCCGTTTGAAGTAGGCGCTGTCAACAAGGCCGAATCCGAGTCAAACTCGTGAACAGGACTTGGTTTGCGCTTGACGGTTCCACTTCTATACTTGAGCTCATGTGGTTCTTCCCCATGGTTCCTAAGGACAATTAAATCATCACAAGAATTAAGTAGTATTCCATTCTTTGAAACATTTGTATGCAAACTTAGGAACGCATTCACCTGATGGTTAAGCAGACGTGCTCGCGCTCTAGTCATTGGTCCTTGTATCATAGTTTCAGTTTGATATGGAGTCGGCATGGTTGTATGCATGGAAAGGATGTCCTCATCACAAGCCCATGGAAGCTACGAATTTGACTAATATTCATAGGAATTGGCCAATTTCTAATGGCTTCAATTTTAGATTCATCCACTTCAATTCCATGAGCTGAAACAACATAGCCTGGAAACACAACCTTACTAGTGCAAAAAGTACACTTCTCAAGATTGGCACACAGGCGTTCTTTCCTAAGCACTTCTAGGACTTGTTTGATGTGTTCCACATGATCATCCAAACAGCGGCTATATATCAGAATATCATCAAAGTAAACTACCACAAATTTTCCAATGAAGTGTCTCAAAACATGGTTCATTAAGCGCATGAATGTACTAGGAGCATTAGACAAACCAAAAGGCATCACTAACCACTCATACAAGCCAAATTTCGTTTTAAAAGTAGTTTTCCATTCATCACCATGTTTCATTCTTATTTGATGGTAGCCACTACGCAAGTCAATCTTAGAAAAGATAGTAGAACCACTTAACTCATCAAGCATATCATATAACCTAGGAATAGGATGACGATAGGAAAGAAGCCCATGCAGTGGGAGAGCAAAAAGGGAGGAGCCCAAGGACTTAAACTACAAGTTTTGGATAAGATTTTCAAGCCAAATTTGGACTACCCACGTGCTCAATCCAATTCAAACTCGGATTCAACTCAGAATTCAATTCAGATTCAGTTCGGGAGAGCCTGACAGACAGTTACTAAAATGGTCATAACTTTCACAAACAGAGTTCAATCAGGTGTTCTTGTACTCGTTGGAAAGATAATTTCGAGGGTTACCAATGGATCTAGTCCACCTTCAAATTCATCACGGATAAAAAGTTATGACCAAAACAATATGACGGGTGAAAATATAGTTTCCTTTTTAGGAGAGTTTGTATCTAAACCATATAGGGTTGAGTTGCACTTGGTTTGGGGACCATATGGACATCCCAAGGGGCTATATAAGCCTTGTATTGGCAGCCTTTAATTGAGACCACTTTTGATAATGAATACTCTTGTTCTTTTTGATGGCCAACCCAACTTGAGTGCACCAATATAAGGCCAGGGCCTTAGCCCATTGTAACTTAGGCTATGATATGATAAGTTTTTATGCTTATGAAATAAAGGAGAAAATTGCCATGATGGTTGTTGGCGGCCAGATTGCGTGATTGCATGGTTTTCTCGTTTGGAGTTTGCTGAGTTGGTGCAAGGCAAGAATAGGAGATTCTTGAGATTGCCCGTCAAATATACAAGGTTCATCTCTTCTAATTCGTGTCTTCTTACTGAATTAACGGTTTGGGGAGTTTGGTGGATTGCTTCTAGTGTGCACCTCGCATACTAGTGCAAATTGCCCTTATCAAGATTGTTGGCTTGTGTTTGTTACTGATTTCAGGGTGCCGGGAGCAAGTAGAAGAGGTTTGAGCGGCTACCACAGCGATGAATTGGGTGAACCATTCGGTGATGATTTACCACCAGCTGTACGGAGCCGAGTCAAGGCGCTTACCAGCCACATCAAACGCCGGGAGGACGTCACACATGCTGATTTCGACCAAAGCATCAATGGCGTGCATACAAGAATCACTGAGGTGCAAGAATGTTGAATGCTCACCTCACGGAGGGCTTCAACAATCTGGAGGTGACACTCCGCCGCTTGGAGGGATGACAACCGCCGCCGGGAGGGGCCGGCGTGCAGCACCAAGTACCCAACTTTGTGCGACGTGCGCAGTCGCATGACGACGCACGCTACTACGAAGATGATGAGGACATGTTCGATGGCCGTGGAGGCTATCCACGACCACCACGGTGTGATTTTTTTGATCGCCGGGTTGCTGCACATGGAGGACACCGCAGAGGAGGTGTGGAACGTAGCGCTCGACGTCCCGTCTCATCTTTGGCCAAAAGAAATGATCAGCAAGTATGTCCTCCGTTTTCTTCACACCAAAATGTCCCATCAACCCGCCTCCATGTGCCTCCTGTAACAACAACAGACGAACGAAACTAGCAGGAATGCACAACTTGTTGGCTCTAAACACAAACCATCATTAATGATAAATTTATTCCACATTTTCCCTTCTTTACAATTCAACAGTATTTCCGCAAAATCAGCATCGTGCACATATTGCTCTTTAATAGTCTCTAATCCAAAAATTTTGAAGTCAAGTTGTGATAGCATGGAATATCTCCTAGACAAAGCATCAGCAATAACATTCTCCTTTCCCTTCTTGTGTTTTATGACATAGGGAAAAGACTCAATAAATTCAACCCACCTTGCATGTCTACGGTTCAGATTACCTTGACTTCGAATATGCTTTAAAGATTCATGATCAGAATGTATAACAAATTCTTTGGGCCATAAATAATGTTGCCAAGTTTCTAAGGTTCGAAAGAGGGCATATAACTCCTTATCATAAGTAGAATAGTTCAAACTAGGCCCACTCAATTTCTCACTGAAGTATGCTATAGGTTTGCCTTCTTGTAACAACACACCACCTAAACCAATTCCGCTTGCATCACATTCTAGTTCGAAAGTCTTATTGAAATCAGGGAGTTGGAGTAAAGGTGCATGTGTTAACTTATATTTCAGTGTGGTGAAGGCGTTCTCCTGTGCGGCACCCCAAACAAATGGCACGCCTTTCTTGGTAAGCTCATTCAATGGTGCGGCGATGGTGCTGAAATCCTTCACAAAGCGGCGGTAGAACTCGGCAAGTCCTAAAAAGCTCCGCACCCGTGTGACCGTGTTAGGAGCCGGCCAACTCTGTATTGCTTCAACCTTGGCTTGATCAACTTGAATTCCCTGTGGAGTAACAACATAGCCAAGAAATGCGACTCGATCGGTGCAAAAGGTGCACTTCTCAAGGTTACCAAATAGGCGTGCATCACGTAAAGCATTAAAAACAGCACGTAAATGGTCAAGATGTTCTTCTAATGATTTGCTATATATCAATATATCATCAAAATAAACCACCACAAATCTACCAATGAAAGCACGCAAAACCTCGTTCATTAATCTCATGAAGGTACTAGGTGCATTAGTTAAACCAAAAGGCATTACTAACCACTCATATAACCCAAACTTAGTTTTAAATGCCGTTTTCCATTCATCGCCTAATTTCATGCGGATTTGATGATAGCCACTACGCAAATCAACCTTGGAAAAGACAACAGAGCCACTCAATTCATCAAGCATATCATCTAACCTAGGAATAGGATGACGATACCTAATGGTGATATTATTGATTGCTCTACAATCCACACACATGCGCCATGACCCATCTTTCTTTGGTACCAAAATGACCGGAACAGCACAAGGGCTAAGGGATTCACGCACATACCCTTTATCAAGCCACTCCTGAACTTGGCGCTGAATTTCTTTAGTTTCTTCTGGATTAGTCCTGTATGGTGCGCGGTTGGGCAAAGATGCACCGGGAATTAAATCAATTTGATGCTCAATCCCACGAAGTGGTGGCAGCCCCGGTGGTATGTCCTTTGGAAAGACATCTTGGTACTCCTGCAAAATGTTAGTGACAGCAGGTGGCAAAGAAGGAGGGATATCCTCAAAGGAAAACAAAGCTTCTTTGCAAACTAATGCATAGCAAACAGAATCACTAGCATTCAGCTCAGTCATGTCAGATTTGGTAGCAAGGAAACAAGCACCTTTCAATTTAATTTCTTTATTCTTCGCATGAACAGATTTATGTTCTTTCTTTTTATGTTGCTCAAGCTCTTTTGCTACAATCTGATTTTCACTCTCAGCATTCTCTCGGCTTTTCTCTCTACTAGCTCTAGCAAGATCATCTTTAACAATTTGTTCATAAGTCATAGGATGCAGCACAATTTTCTTTCCATTAAACATGAGAGAATATTGATTATTCCTACCATGATGCACACAATCAGTATCGTATTGCCAAGGTCTTCCTTATAACAATGAATAAGCTTGCATAGGAACAACGTCGCAATCAACATAATCATGGTATGAACCGATAGAAAAGTGTACTCTCACCATCCGTATTACCTTTAACTTACCACTGTTGTTGAACCACTGAATATGGTATGGGTGGGTATGAGGTTTGGTTGGCAAAGCAAGCTTCTCCACCATATCCATACTCGCCAAGTTGTTGCAACTTCCACCATCAATAATTATTCGTATCGAGCGTTCCTTGACAACACCCTTGATTTGGAACAAATTATGGCGCTGATTTTGCTCGGCACGAGACACTTGCGCACTTAGTACGCGTTGCACTATAATGCTCAAATACTTGTCGGCATCTTCGGCGCCAACATGTTCCTCCTCATGGTCAGACTCATCATCATGTCCTGCAGGGTCATTTGCAAGCATAGCATATGTTTCGTCATCAAGATCACTAGCAGAAGAATACCCACCATCATCGCGTATAATCAATACACGCTTGCTTGGACAGTTCCGCATCATGTGTCCAAAGCCTTTGCATCGATGGCATTGAACGTCCCTCGTCCGTCCTGTCGAAGCAACCGAAGAGGAAGTTTTTGCAGAAAGTTGTGGTGCTGATTTGGGTGCTTCGGAAACTCGTGGCGCTGAATTTGACGTAGTAGGGCGCTGCTTGCTGTTGGAGGGTAATGGTGGGGGTGCCAAAGTGGATGAGGAAGAAGGTGTACGCGGCATCTATGAATTTGTGCGACCTGCAGAAAAGTTAGATCGCGTTCTCGTTCGGCGTCCCTGCAATTCTCGTTCAGCTTTGCAAGCAAGATGAAACAATCTAGTCATGGAGTTGTAATCTTTGTAATCAAGAATGTCCTGAATTTCACGATTCAACCCTCCCAAAAATCTAGCCATTGATGCCTCCTCATTCTCAACTAACCCACAGCGCAACATACCAATTTGTAATTCCTGATAGTATTCTTCCACAGACTTTGCACCTTGTTGTAAGCGTTGCAGTTTATTTAACAAATCACGAGCATAATATGAGGGAACAAATCGATGGCGCATAAGCAATTTTAAAGCCTCCCAAGTGTTTGGTATGTTATTGGGATGTTGACGGCAATGTTCTTTCCACCAAATAGAAGCAAAATCGGTAAATTCACTAGTAGCAGCCCTAACTCGTCTATTCTCAGGAAAATCATGGCAAGTAAATTTTTGATCAACAGCTAGTTCCCAATCAAGATAACCATCAGGATCATATTTACCATTAAAAGAGGGCATAGTGAATTTAACCTTAGCAAAAGCATCATCGTGGTCACGTACCTCACGTCGTGGGGGATCTCTTTGCATACCCTGTCGGTTAACACGCGCATTGTCAACTTCATCTTGTCCCTCTACCGTCATAGCAGGGGGAACAACAGCCGAAGCTTGGGCAATCTCCTCAAGGCGCGCCATAATATCTGCCAAAGACTTGTTAGTGATACCTTGTGCTTTCTTCATCGCAGCAAGCGTTGTGTTTGTCTCAATCTGGGCGCCCTCGAGTTGAGCAAGTCGCTCATTTGTGACTCTGACATCCTCCTCAAGGCCCTCCGCACGACGATTCATTTCGCGTGTGAAATGTTGTATGATTCCCTTCGTACGAGGACTATGAGATGAGTTCTGATCTGAAAACTCTCCAGAACCTGCCATTGTTAGCAAGAATACAAGAATATGTCCCTAACAAGTACTAGGGTATGGTGGTTCAAAAGTCGCTCGTCTCAAACCTTCTATCGAATTCTTACCAATTCTTACCAAGCACACAGGGCGATCGGCAACCAGCGATGACAATATATCTGCGAAGATTGGATGGAGCGATTGCCAGGTGAGGCTCAGCCTGTACGGTGTAGAAAAGGTGTAGCTGGGAAGGCTCAAGTTTGGTAGCAAGGAGTAGCAATAATCAATTCCGAAAATGCAAGCTGAAAAATCGTTCAACGCCGGTTGGTGCTGGCCCTAGGCTAGACCGTACTAGAGACGCGAGCCTAGAGCACAAACGAGTACACCGCGCAGAAAGACAACTAGATGACACTGCACACGGAGTTCCGGAGCTCGCAAAAGAATGCCGTCTGCACGGGGAACCATAGAATCACTTGTAGAAGGGCTCTGTCAATTTTGAGCGAATTCTGAGAAACTTGATTTTTCCTCGGTTTGCGGGCCCGTTTTGAGGGCCTAAACGACGTTTTTTGGGGTCGAAGCTGCCGCGTATGTGCCTGGTGGCTTACGCGGATCTGAAATCTCCGAGTATGGTGGTTCAAAAGTCGTTCTATCTTCTGATTTCCTTTCCAACGGATCAAGAATCGCCTCAATCGGAGGTCGTATGCAAAAGTTAGCTGTTTCTCTCTCCTCTTTTTTTTGACCGCGGCTCTTTTAATTGCGGCTGCCTGTTCCTTCTCTTTTTTTTTCTTTTTGATGCGGCGATGGGGTCCCGATCTTCCGATAGGATGATAACTATCGATTTCGGTGGAGATGACTCTTGCGATCCGACTACAACCGTACGAGACGTCACTTGCGCCTTAGCAATCGCTGAACCAACCCCAAGATGTTATCAACCGTGCCAAGAACACGGTTGACCTGACCACGAAGGTCTATTCCTGCAAGCAACCGAAGAACACGCAAGAACAAGGATAGTGAGCAACCTGAAACTTGCTAGATATAAAAGTCGCACAAGGATATTTGATGTTCTGTAACACGAATCTGTTGGTCTAGCCGACACAAGAGAACGTGGAGTTTGCACAAGGGGCTAAACTGATCTAAACAAAACCTAAGTCCTAGAAACGGAGGCGGTGGCTCCTATATAGTGAAAACAACCAGGGGAGGCGTCCCAAAGGGTACACCCTAGGGTTACAAGGCCCATGGGCCCAAGTGGAGGTGACGCAGCACCCTTTTGACTCGGACTCAGAAACCTACGTGGATTGTTTTGATGATTCCGGCCGGCTCGGATGGAATTTGAAGATGAGATTGGATCCATTGGAAAGTAGACTTGATAAGCTATCCATGAAGTACAAGAACATCCCAAACGGAGTCCGTATGAGAAAGTTATGTCCGTTTAAACTTGCACCATTGCAGCAGTCCGAATCCGATTCCAGTACGTGACCAACGTGGACTCCTTTGACGATTGCGGCCGGCTCGGATAGAATTTGAAGATGATGTTAGATCCGTTGGAAAGTAGACTTCATAAGCTTTCCATGAAGTACAAGAACGTCCCAAGCGGAGTCCGTATGAGGAAGTTATGTCCGTTTGAACTTGGTACCATCGCAGCAGTCCGAGTCTGATTCCAAAACGTGTCCAACTCGAATTCGTGCTTGACTTGGTCCCAAAGTGACGTGGTGACCTCCCTTATTCCTTCCATGCATGTCCAGGACTCCATGTCCCTTTCCTTCATCCTTTCCCAAGTTCCTAAGCACAATTAAATCACTTGCATTAGGTAGCGGTCTATTCTTAGTAACATATGAAGGCTGAAGAAACAAATTCACCTTTAGTTCAATCCTGATATTGGGCGCTATTGTCGTATGTGTTTGTGGCGTGGTCACATCACTTTTTTTCCTTTTTTTACACACGACGTAGTTGAGACCTACTCCGAAACCAACTCCGAGATCGTGTCCTACTCCGAAACCAACTAGGCCGAAGCCTCCCTAGAAGCTGAGTCCTCCTCCTTTCCTTCCCTCACCGTGGCAGTTCGGATCTAACTGCAGCGGTGAGACCAAAACGTGAACAGAACTCGAAACTCTAGAGGAACAAGACACTAAGACCAGCAAAGAACCCGACGATACAACCGAAAGTTCAACAATGCAATGTACTGAAAAGAAAAATTGCGAGGCTAAGACTGGTTTGGACAAATTGATCTACTGCTAATTTTTTTTTGTGTACTCTAGGTAAGGAATAGCAATCTAATCTAGGGTAAACTGGAAATTCTCACCGAGCAACCTGGCACTCTGATACCACTTTATGAAGACGAGGTGCCCGATCTTTCGATGAGATTGATAACTATCGATTTCGGTGGAGATGACCCTCACGATCCGACTACAACCGTACGACGACGCTTGCGCCTTAGCAATCGCCGAACCAACTCCGAGATGTTATTGATCTTGCTGGAAGCGCGATCAACCTGAACACGAAGTTCAATCCCTGCGAACAATCGAAGAACTAGCAAGAATAAGATGTAGGCAATCTGATATTGCAGATATGAATGAAGCACAAATTGTATTGCGAATAACAAAGTTGGGATTCCGAAGATGTCTTGACAGGTGGTCGTCCGACACAACTGAAGAACAAAAGTTTGCACAATGGCTAAACCTAAACTTAACGAAATCCAAGTCTTAGCAATGGAGGCGGTGGCCCCTTTATAGGGAGAACGACCAGGGGGCGTCCAAGGGCACGCCCTAGGGTTACAAGGCCCATGGGCCCAAGTGGAGGTGGCGCAGCACCTTTTTTGACTCGGACTCAGAAACCAATGTTGAGTCTTTTGATGATTGCGGCCGGCTCAGATGGAATTTGAAGATGAGGTTGGATCCGTTGGAAAATAGACTTCCTAAGCTTTCCATGAAGTACAAGAATGTTCCAATCGGAGTCTGTATGAGGAAGTTATGCCCGTTTGAACTTGGTACCATCGCAGCAGTCCGAATCTGATTCCAGAACGTGTCCAACTCGAATTCTTGTTTGGCTTGGCTCCAAAGTGACGTGGTGAACTCCATTATTCCATCCAGGCATGTCCATGACTCCATGTCCCTCTCCTTCATCCTTTCCCAGGTTCCTAAGCACAATTAAATCACTTGCATTAGGTAGCGGTCTATTCTCAGTAATACATGAACCTAGGAATGAATTCACCTGGTAATTAAGTTGACGAGCACGAGCTCGAGTGAGTGGTCCTTGTAACACTTGCTGTGGCTGAGTTGTATCCATGGAAGGGATGTCCTCATCAAGGATGGATACTCACGGGAGTCTTGACGAATCGTAATAATCCTCCAATGCCAGTGCACGGGACGGACACTCTTTAATCCGCAAGCGAAGATTGATCGTGCACCAATTCCAAGCAGAAAGACTGAACGTTCTTGATTAAAGAAGACACTCCTAATTCCCATAGGAATTTTGGCAGCAATGTTGGACTCGAAACCTTAGTTGATTGATTTTTCTCAAACGTGGTCTGCCTCCAACAAAAGGGATAAGGGGGTTTTATAGTGCTTCCCCGAACTCATGCAAGGAAAGCCTTGGCCGAATCAATCTCTAATTCGGTCAAGGTTTCCTTACGTGGACAAGTCATTAATGGGCAAAACCAGATCAAACGGTTCAAATATGGAAGAGAAAATTTTAAGTGCCTTCCTTGCTTCAATCGCTTACTCGATTATTTGTACATGATGGCTCATCGAAAAAGAACAAGTAGGCACAAGAAATCTTATTAAACAGCAAGCACTATTGTTAAACCTCATCTCATTGTGATCAAGACATGGTATAAAAGATTGTTTGTCCAAAATATGCAATTTCAACTCAGCAAGCTTATCACATGTAATGCATATTCGATAAACATAAAAGTTGTCATCTACACCATAATCTCCGATCAAATTGAACTTATATGTGTAGGCATAGGCACTAACTAGTGATTTTAAACATGAAATTTCAGCAAGATTCTCAACCACACTAGATAGCTCTCTAGGATCAACAAACATGATATAGTACAAAGAATCACTAGGAGATATTCGAGTAAGAACTTCCTTATGAGTAATCAATTCCACATTATGTAAATTGAGCAAAGAAATTTCAGAATATGGAATTTTCATTCGCACATATGAGTTCTCACAAGTACTCACTGTTTCACAATTAATTTCAGCACCAATACTGTTACCTTTGTTGTTCTCCTCAGTTGATGTTGGTGTTGTAGGTATTAAATCATCATGATGTAACAATGGGACAGCAAGTACTTCATCTTCAATCGTGGTTATCTCCTCATCTTTGACTTCCAATGATGCCGGTTGTTGAATGTTTAATTCCTCATCTTCAATTTCAACCTGCACAATGTGAGAAACAACACTAGAAGTAGATATTAATGTGTTAGTTCCAAAATCAACCTCACTTTGTCTATCTTCTACTTCCATCTTTTCTTTGGTGTATCTCTCACACTCTCAATTTGGATGCTCTCAAACTCATATATGGTGGAATCACACAACTCACTCTTTTTAACACTCTCACTCAATTTGGCTATGTGGCTCTCATTCTCACATGGGTTTTGATGCATCTCAAGTGTTGTTTGTAGCAATGGGCCAGCAGTACATGTCTTCTTGACCGAAGGGAAAGTCCCATGCTCGGTCATCTTCTCATGTGTCACACTTGTTGAGGCATAAGAATTGAAGTATGGACTTGGATGAAACTGTGGTGTACGATATCCATAAGTCTCTTCTCCTCCTCAATAGCACAATTCACAAGATCATGCGTGCTACTAAAATATTTATATTGAAGTGTAGCAACATCTTATAATTCAAGCCTCCTTTGAAGTATACCTGTTCTTTTATTGCACTAGTGACACCGCACGTCGCAATGCACGCTTTAGCTCATTATAGTAATCTTGAACAGTGTTACTCCCTTGTGTGATGCTCACATGGTGAAGCAATTCCGCCATAATAGGTTGGCACAAATTCGGTTCTCATGATCACCTTCAAATCTGACCAAGATCTAATGAATCGCTTTTCCAGATAATTGTTGCCACCAACTATAAGCATAGTCTCTAAACCGCATAGTGGCTTGCATCACTTGGTCTTTGGGAAGCTTCTGAAATCTAAACTCTTTCTCCAACCGCCATTCCCACTCAAGATACTTCTCTGGATCTTCACTTCCATAGAACGGAAGAAACAAATTGTTGGGATTGGAATCGCACCATGAGGTACTGAAATACTTTAGATTCATTCCTCTTTTGTTCACACCAAGAGGATCGAATTGTTGAATATCCTGTCATGGTTAGTTATGCAACATGTATATATGTGGAAATCACTCAATCTCACTATTTTCTCCCAAGTAAAGTTCTTACCCTTCCAAGTGAATTAAAGCCAATAAAAACTTACACTGTGGAAGTGACAACAACGTGATGATCAAGCGAATTTAAGAGTGTTCACTACTTGCACAACAACGGTTATATGGTGGAGCTTGGTATGAAAGTGTATATCCTAGCAATCTGAAATTCTTGATGTTGTAAAGTTAAGTAATAATCCAAGCTAGAATACTTTGCCTAAGTGCTGATCCAAAAGATTTAAGTGTAGTATATGAACGCACACGCAAAGATTAATGTGACTCGATGCAAACAAAGGAATGAGCTAACTAGAGGCAATCTGAAATTAAATATTAGATAGCTCGTTTGCACCAAGTACTAGGAGAGACGCTAGCCAATTGCAATGATATGAATGTAAGGGCACGAGATTGCTCAAGAGATTAAATTACACAATCTGAATTTATGGATTAAGAACTCACCCAAATTCGGCCAATGCTTTTTCTTTCTTTCTTCTTTCTTTCCTCCACTTTTTTTTGCTCAACTTCCTTTTTTTCTTTCAAAGGCCAAACTAGGTTGAATTGTTCTTTCTTTTTGCACATGTTACAAATATTCAGCAAGGTGTAAAGTACTCAAGAGCAGCCCTAGATGCAATATTGAACAGCTAGTCTCAATTGATGAAAAGAATATCAGCAGATTTTTTTTTGGATTGGACACAAAGATTAGACTACGCAAATAAACACGAACGATCAGCACCTAAACAAAAATTCTAATGGATCAAAACCTAACAAAACTCACAAAATTAGCAGATGCAAAACTAGGGTTTGGTTATTTTTGTTGCAATTTTCAGTTTAATGGACTATAGGACAAAAATAAATCAATCTAAAAGTAAGGGTAAATAATCCTACCGAGTAAACCGCGCTCGATACCAAGATGATACGGGTCGCCCGATCTTCTCGACGGGATCAAGATACTCACGTGGAATTGATGAATCGTAGTGATCCCCGCTGCCAATGCAAGAGTTAGCACTCTATAATTCGCCAATCACACGTGTTGAACTTCACGACCACCGATGAAGTTCTATCGCGCCCCAATTCCCAATGCGAAAGGTTGAACGATCTTGATTTCAATGAACTCCCACCCTCATGTTGGTTCAGCCAACAGAAAGAACAAGAGTAATCTTTATCAAAAGTGGTTCCTTTACAATGGGGTCTACCCTCAATATATAGTCTCACCCAAGGCTATTCAACACTAAACTCCCCATGTGGTACTATTCACGCGCACCGTAGCACGTTCACGCTTTCATGGGCCGTACGTTATCGTTCATGGGCCTTTTACCGTTCACGCGCACTGTTCACGGCCATTTGCTCACGCAATCGCGTCACGCGGCTCTATTCATGGGCCGATCATTATTCATGCCGTAGACTTGTCCTTCCTTGGATGACGTCCACATATCGTTGATCTCCATCCATCGCTGACTCTTCAAACCTGAGCACAAGTAAAACATTATTTTTAGGCAGTATACAATTCTCATTAAAATTAATGACATGTTCATTAAGGAGCAGGTTCACCTGAGATTGTAGTTTCTTGGCTCGTGCTCTTGTTATTGGTCCTGTTATTGAAGTCTCATTATTAGCTTTGGCATTACTAGCGATGTCCTCATCAGTTTCCTATTTTAATTCCTTAAATTTAGCAAGTCTGTTTCTTTAATTTTGGCCTAAGCCCCTATCCTATTACAAGACCGAGATTGAGGTGGATTCGGTTGGCTTTTGGGCACGCAAGCCACATCTTGTGCACACCATGAGATTTGTGATCACGTGGCCTTCCATTGATTTGATGGCTGCTTGGTTGAGACTTTTTTGGACGCATATATCTTAGTTCCTTGCTCGCATGGACTCTCATCCTCTTGACTCGTGGTGGTTGGACCTTCTCCACTTGATCTTCCATTGCTTCAAATCTGAGAAGGCACAACATATTTGCATTAGGTAGTATGTTATTCTCATCTAACGTATTAGAAGACTCTCTAAGAAACGAAAGCACCAGCTTGTTGAAATAGTTTAGCTCTTGCTCTTGTCATAGGACCTTTCGAGCCTCATCACTAGCTTTGTCATGCACACTTGGAGTGGATGATTAATGGGTAATAGAGATGTCCTCATCATTTCTCGGGCCCATGAGTACTCTAGAAAGCTCTGGAGTCTACTTTAGATGGATCTGGTCTCACCTCCAAACTCCATCCGAGCCGATCGAAACTGTCAAACAAGTCGCGTCACTTTTCCGCCTGAGTCAAAGTGGGCCTTGGGCCTTATAATCGAGTCCTACTTGACTTCCATGTGTTTTGGCCGACCCTCCACCTCCCGTGTCTCTTAAATAGGTAGCCCCACCTCTTCTAGGGTTTGGGTTTTGATCAACCTCTGCCGCTTCGGCTTATGGCTTATTTTTTACTATTCATAAGTTTCGCTTTTTCTGAACTTTTGGCTTTTTGTTGAGCTTTTTGCCTTTCTTTTTTCCCGTATTTGTTTGTATTATACTTAATGGGCTAACATATTTTTTTATTTTAAATTTTTTAAATTTAATTATGCTAAATAAGCCTCATACCATAAAAGGCTTTTTTCACCAACCATACGTGGTTTTAGCCATAAGCCACGAGCTTTTCAAATAACCGATCACCACCTAAGTTAGCTTTTGCTACTTCGCCTTGTGTTCGCGCTGTCGGTAAGACCGTCCGAATACTTGTCTTCGTAACCCTACCGTCTTTCTCGCTTTAGATTGAAACCTACATCTTTTATTCGCAATTGAGTTGCTGTCATCTTGTTCTTGTGTGTTCTTCGATTGCTTGCAGGAACAAGTACCTCGTGGTTAGGTTGATTGTGTCGACAAGGTCACAACAACCTTCTAGAGTTGGTGTATCGATCGCTAGGCGCAACGTGCTTGGGTGGTTGTAGTCGGGTCATCAATGTTAACTCCTTCCCAATCGATCCTACCACTTTCATCGAAAGATCGGACCGCTAGTGCTACGTGAGGGGAGAGCAAGGAAGGTGCGGTGAAGCAATTGGGGCTGGGCTAGGCATTTATAGCGGCCGAGTTGATCGGGCGGCGAGAGGCCATGATGGTTGCTGGGAGGTGGCACAGAGGCCGAAGGTGACGGCACAGGTGAAATGGCACAGGTGCGTGATTTGATGGCCATGTGTGTGACATGATGTGGGGTAGTGGCATGTGGGGTACAATGAGGCACGATGTAGCTATGCAGGGCATGAGCGATGTGCACGTTAGCATAGCGCATGGTGGGCGTGGGCACGAGCAGTGGAGAAGGGAAAGAAGGGGCTGTGGGGAGGATGGTCACGCAGTGCGAGCCGAGGGAGGCGAGCATAGGGGCAACCGAGCGACGCAATTGCATAATGGACGACATGGCACACCACACGGCGTGATAGTTCACGCATGGCGTGAGGGCGCACGACATCGCATGACTGGTGTGGCTAGGCCGGATTAGGCCGAGCCAAGTAGGGCTAGAGGCCTAATGGGCTAGGGGAAAATAGGCCATGGCCTAGTGTGCTAGGCCCAACTCTCACCAATTTTTAATTTTTGGCAAATTTTACTTTGAATTTTTAAAGTAAAAATTTGCCAAAAATCCTAGTGGGTGAGGCTGGATCCATCTGAAAGTAGACTTCAAGAGCTTTCCAACGAGTACCACGGCCCCGAGAAACCTTCTGGATCAAAAGTTATGGCCGCTTAGTAGACGCTGTCAACAAGGTCGAATCCGAGTCAAACTCATGAACAAGACTTGGTTTGCGCTGATGGTTCCACTCTATACTTGAGCTCATGTGGTTCTTCCCATGGTTCCTAAGGACAATTAAATCATCACAAGAATTAAGTAGTATTCCATTCTTTGAAACATTTGTATGCAAACTTAGGAACGCATTCACCGATGGTTGTTGACGTGCTCGCGCTTCCAGTCATTGGTCCTTGTATCATAGTTTCAGTTTGATGTGGAGTCGGCATGGTTGTATGCATGGAAAGGATGTCCTCATCATGTTCCCAATGCCCCATGGGAGGATATTAATATGAATTTTGTTTTAGGATTGCCTAGAACTAAGAGGGGAGGATTCTGCTTTTGTCGTTGTGGATCGCTTTTTCAAGATGGCACACTTTATTCAGTGCCACAAGAGCGACAATGCGCCGTGATATTGCTGACTTGTTTTTCAGAGATCGTGAGGCTACATGGCGTATGCCACGTACTATTGTGTCGGATCGCCACATGAAGTTCATGAGCTACTGAAGACGCTTTGGGGTAAACTGGGACGATGTTGTTATTCAGACAACTTGTCATCCCCAAACTGGTGGTCAAACAGAGGTGGTGAACCGCACACTTTGATGCTACTCGACCATGATCAAGAAGAATCGCGCGAGTGGGAGGATTGTTTGCCGCACGTGAATTCGCTATAATCGGGCCGCATTCCACTCACGCAGATGTGTCCATTTGAGGTAGTTTATGGTTTCAAGCCCTTTACGCCGCTTGATTTGTTGCCGCTACTAGTCAACACCATACTCATATGGAGCGCCCGCCGAGCGAGCTGAATATGTGAAGAAATTGCATCTCAAGACAAAAGAAGCGATAGAGCGCAAGGTCAAGTACTATGCGAAGGCGAACAAGAAAAGGAAGAAGATAGTTTTTCAACCGGTGATTTGGTTTGGGTACACTATCGCAAGGATCGCTTCCGAACGCCGCAAGTCTAAGCTACTACCCTCGTGATAGGCCTTTCAAGGTGCTTGCTAAGATCAACGATAATGCCTACAAGATAAAGCTTTCCGCGATGACTATGGCGTGAGCTCTACGCTCAATGTCGCTGATTTATCACCTCGCTGGGGTGACGATCCAGCATTGAGGACGATGCCTTTCAAGAGGGGGAGGATGATGAGGGCATCCCTAACACTTATACATCTTCTCCTATTGGTGGTCATGCACATTCCGAGATGGACGCATAAGTGAAGCCACAAGTAATACAATGCGAAGCCCAAGGACTTATATAGCCCAAGTTTTGGACAAGAATTTCAAGCCAAATTGGACTTCCCACGTGCTCAACCCAATTCAAACTCGGATTCAACTCAGAGTTCAATTGATTCGGTTCGGGATAGCCTGACATGCAGTTACTAAAAAGGCCATAATTTTCACAAACAGAGTCCGATTCAGGTGTTCTTGTACTCGTTGGAAAGATAATTTCAACTGCTACGCAATGGATCTAGTCCCACCTTCAAATTCATCACGGATGCAAATTTATGACCGAAACAATATGACAGGTGAAAAATATAGTTTCCTTTTTTGTGAGATTTCGCATCCAAACCATATAGGGTTGAGTTGTACTTGGTTTGGGGACCATATGGACGTCCCAAGGGGCTATATAAGCCTTGTATCTTTAGGGGAGACCAATTTTATGCATAAGATTGAAACATAGCTATTGCTTGTTCTTTCAATACCGGAGTTCATGCGAGGACTTTGAGAGAGAACTAGGCAATCCATGGTCGCTCTGCAATTCAAGGTCAAGCCGTGCTCCATTGGGAATTGGGGACTTGGCGTGCTCATGCTTGTGGTCTCGCGACTAACAATTATCCGGTGTGTTTTGAGCATATTCAAGAGTTGAGGGTTCGTGCATTGGCGCGAGTGTTCAACTAGCGACATCGCCTACTGCATCAACTATCCACGGTTCCTCGAGAAGATCGGGACCCTCCCCGTATCGTGCAAAAATAGAATCACTCCCTTAGTTCTAGGCAGTCCTAAAATAAAATCCAAACTAATATCCTCCCATGGGGCATTGGGAACAGGTAAAGGGTATACAAATCATGTGGATGCAACTTCGATTTCGCTTGTGGCAAGTGATGCATCGCTGCACATACCTCTCCACATCTCGCCTCATCTTAGGCCAATAAAAGTGATCGCCAGCATAGACAATGTCTTCTCACATCCAAAATGTCCCATCAATCCACCTACATGTGATTCCTGCAGAATAGCAAACGCACTGAGGATTCGAACGCATAATTTGTTAGTGCGAAATAAAACCCATCATGGATGTGAAATTTATCCCAGCCTTTTCCCTCTTTGCAATGTGCATAAGGGCGCACACTTCGCTAAACCAGGAACGTGCACTCTAATTGAGTTAAAAGCACACTTTTCCTAGAAAGAGTATCAGCTACCACATTTTCCTTTCCTTCTTATATTTCACAATGTAAGGAAACGACTCAATGAATTCACCCATTTGGCATGTCTACGGTTCAGGTTTGCTTGGCCCTTTAAATACTTCAAAGCCTCATGATCAGAATGAATAATAAACACTTTAGGCTATAAATAGTGTTGCCAAGTTTCTAACGCACGCTAACGCATAAAGCTCTTTTCATAGACTAGATAATTCAATTGAGCACCATTCAGTTTCTCACTAAAATAAGCTACCGGTCTACCCTCTGCATTAAAACCCCGCCAATACCCAATCCACTAGCATCATACTCAATTTCAAAATTTTTAGTGAAATCGTAAAACAAGCAACGGTGCTTCAGTCAAGCGCCTCTTAAGTTCAGCAAAAGCATTTTCGCTACCCCACACAAATTCAACACCCTTTTAGTAAGTTCATTCAAAGGCAGCGACGAAAGTGGCAAAATCCTTCACAAAACACCGATAAAAACCAGCAAGACCATGAAAGCTCCTAACTGACTTACGCTCACAGGAGTTGGCCAATTTTTAATCGTCAATTTTAGACTCATCTACTTCAACTCCCTTTGCAGAAACAACATAGCCCAAAAAGATGACTCGATCTTTGCAAAAGTGTACTTCTCTAAGTTACTAAATAATCTATTCTCACGCAAAACGTAGAACTTGTCTAAGATGGTCTATGTGTTCAGATTTAGTGCGATCAGAATCAAAATATCATCAAAGTACACAACCACAAATTTACCAATAAAATACCTTAAAACATGATTCATTGCGCATGAATGTACTAGGTGCATTAGTTAAACCAAAAGACATGACTAACCACTGTGACAACCCAAATTTCGTTTTAAAGGCTGCTTTTCCACTCATCCCCTTCATGCATTCTAATTTGATGGTAACCATCGAAATCTATCTTAGAGAAAATAACAACACCACTCAATTCGTCTAGCATATCATCTAAGCGAGGTATAGGATGACGACATATCGAATTGTGATATTATTAATCGCCGACACCCACGCACATACGCCATGAACCATCTTTCTTAGGAACTAAATAATGGAACAACACAAGTGTTTAAGCTTTCACGGACATACCCTTTGGAGAGAAGCTCTTGTACTTGTTTCTGAATTTCTTTGTCTCCTCGGGATTGGTGCGGTATGGTGGTCGGTTGCGCAAGCGACGCCCTGAATCAAGTCATCTTATGTTCTATCCGCGATTGGTGGTAGCCCCGTTGGTACCTCCTTGAAAGACGCCGCTGAAATCCTGCAAAACAGAAACAACACGACTAGGAAGAGTAGTTATGTCGCGTTAGTAAAGCAATGCATCTTTGTACAGAAGACGATGCACCAAATTAGATCCTCGCTGAATTTCTCATCTGTGATTTGGTGGCTAACATCACTAAATTCTTCTCTCCATGTTTTTGTTACTACTCGATGGTTCTTCTCGCTTTTGCACTCTCAACGTGCATATCAATTTTCTGATGGAGAAATTAACATGTTGTGTAAGCGCTTCAAGATGACATCCACATTGTTCCATCGAAATGTGTAACGATTTGTACACCCATCGTGAACAGTGGAACGGTCATATTGCCATGGCCGCCCCAAGAGCAAGTGACACGCCACATAGGCACAACATCACACCACATGACGGCATGACATTTGGGCAGTCCTTCGAAATGGCCAACGCCTTACACTTGTGGCAAATAATGTTACGTGAACGCCTGTTGACCCCATAGACGAGGTCGCACTAGCAGCGCAAGCCATAGGTCGACGCACGTGATGGTGTACTTCCGCTTACTTTATGCGGAATCGCATCGCCGAATTACTTACACCAAGTGTTTTTGTTTGGTTGGCTGTTGTTATATGGCTGTCCCGATGGATGAAGATCGTGACCGGCAGCGAACCGCGCTCTTCAATCACTTGTCTCGCTTCACGTGCTTTGGTGCAGCAACTCAATCATATCATTATAGGGATGGTGATTGACAATGCGCTTGACAACATTATTCATGCCAGCCTAGAATTTCCGCCATGGTCCGCTTCTTCATTCTCGCGACATCCGCATGTATCATGATAGTCTCAATTTCTTTATGATATTCATCAATTGATTTCATACCTTGTCGCAATCCTCCTCAACTTCTCAAATAGTGAGCACTTGTAGTGGCGAGTACAAAGCGTGTGCCGCAAATGCCGCCCATCCGCTCCCGTGTGATAATCGGGCAATCAACACTCCATGTGCTTACAGATGAACTACTCCCAACAATGTGTGGCATAATCATACAAGCCAACCGGACGCAAACAACACTTCTCTCATTGGAATAGTTGTTCATCCGAATAACTTATCAACTTTCAGCTCCTAAGTGAGGTATTGTTCCACATCCACCACCGAAAATATAGGAAGATTAAATTTGGGCTTAGTGACAAGATCCTCGCGCCGTGGCAGGATGCCGCGACGTTGTTGCGCGCGTGGTGGCGCCACCATCGAAGTCGCGGACGGAAATCGTCATCCCGGCGCTCGAACGTTGCTCAGCCCACGACGAGGTGCATGATGCGCACCTCCTCCGTGGGCACCGTGTGTGCACCTCCACCCTAGCCACCGTTGCCTTGGCCGTGCCCATGCCTAGGTAGCCGCGCCGCCATCCCGACATTGAGACACGGCCATGCGATCGCCACGACGCCGCTCATCCAGATTTAATAGCACGCTTCCTCGTCTCTTATGCGCGTAACCCACCAAAGGGCCGCACATCGGTATCATTAGCCGTGCACCCCACGAGATTGTGGAAGTAAATGGCACGCAACGAAGTTATTGTTGATGGTCGTGACGCGAATTGTGTGACCTCTTCTCCCAGGGTGTT